>CAUYRH010115105.1:0-56133 GCA_963574655.1 Perodicticus potto | reverse complement strand
CTGGAACACTGAGTTACTTGGGGGATTGCCCCCAAGTCAGGAAATGTCTCTTGGCTTGCCAGGAAACTGTCCTGTTCTCAGCGTTTCCTTTTAATGTGATGAGAATCACTAACTGTCCTTTGCAAGCATGGTATCCAGTCCTCTACAGCCCTCACCTGGTAAGCCTCTGCTCACCAGCCCGGTTGGAGACAGTGAGCCATGCCCTAGCCCTCAGGTTTTGGTTCACACCCAGTAAGCCACTGCTGGAAGGTTCTGTTGGAATCGGGATCACGCCCTTGCTCTCAGGTGGCAGTCCACACCTATCAAGCCTCTAATTGCAGTCCCAACAGAGGCTGGGGACCAGCCCTGTCTGCCGAACTCAGTCCACACGGGGCAAACACCCTCCCACTGTGGGTGCCATCAGAGCTGAGGGCTCTGCTGAGCCGAGGGTCAACACTGCCACTGGCCGGGCGTAGTCATAACCAGGGGACTGCTCCTCCTCCTGCCTTCCCACCCCCTCTTTCTTCCCCCGTTAGTCACAGATTCCATCCTGATGGTTGGCGGTCCACACTATGCCCAGTTCTCTCAGGACAAGACCAAACACTCTGTGCTGTGCAGAGGGCAGAACTTCAGACTGCCATGCAAGGGGGAAAGGGTGGACTGGGAGTTTGGACTTGTGGGGGAAAATCTCTGTTCAATTTTATGCCTGGCGAGATGGTGTCTAGGTTCGTAAGTGGGAACTCCCTGGAGAAAGAGACCTGGAGTTCAGTGGCTCTTTCCAGCAAGGTCAAATGTGAGGTCTTTTGTTCCCTGCTTGTTCACAGATAGGCTGTGGCAGGCCCCTGCTTGGGGGAGGGGTCTCCTATCCTCTAGTCAGTAGGCTTTATACCTATAATTTGGTTTCTTGAATGCTCTTCCTTGGAGTTACAGCTTGCTGAACTTCTTTCTTGGCTCAGCACCTCGTCTTTGGCTTCATAGAGTCCAATTCCATCCAGTTTTTGTTCCTCTGCTCAGGAGCCTCTGCCGAGGGTTGCTCCTAGTCGGCCATCTTCCCCAAATCTGGTAATTTTTTAAATCTAGTTTAAAGTTATAGAAACTGTAGTTTACTAATTTTCATGTAGAAAGAAGAAAAAAACCAAAATGCATCCTCAGAAAACAGTGCTAAGGATTCGCCTCCCGTAGACGTGGGGACGTGGATTGCATTCAGTCCACTTCAGATGACTTTCTTTATTAAAATATTTTCATTGACTCTTTTCCTTTCTTTATAATATTGTCCTTTTATAAACTCAGAATTAACATCTGGGTCGTTTTGAACCGTGTTTTATTTTAATGTTGGATTGCTGTGTGTTTGAACTGAGTCAGGAATTGTCACTTCTTCCTCCCCCAGGCTGTTGATTACTATTTGAAAGCTCTGAGATCACTGGGAACACGAGACATACACCCAGCTGTTTGGGACTCAGTGAATTGGGAATTGTCCACTACTTATTTTACTATGGCGACTCTACAACAAGATTATGCACCATTATCTAGAAAAGCTCAGGAGCAGGTAACGCTTACTGGATTAAAAATAATTAAATAAATAAAGTAAGTTCTCAGCCTCACCTACTCCTTCCTTAGTACATGGGGAGCATCTTTTGTCATCTTTTCCTTGACAAGGAGTATTTCAACCCTTTAAAAATTTTTTTAATTATAGTGTTATGAGTTTGCCTTGTTTTTTTTCCCCCTTGAAAAAATGAACAGATTGAGAAAGAAGTCAGTGAGGCCATGCTGAAGTCCCTGAAGTACTGTGACGTGGATTCGGCGTCTGCTCGGCAGCCTCTCTGCCAGTACCGGGCTGCCACCATCCACCACAGGCTGGCGTCCATGTACCACAGTTGCCTGAGGAATCAGGTACTGTCATTCTGATTGAACTACAGAGCCAAGTCAATTGAAAAGTTCTCTGGGTGCTTTTCTTACATTTGCATATATGTTTTACTTTAGAAAAACTTACAGTGTCAGTATTTTTCTCTCACCTATACCACATACTTTACTGTAATCAATTGGGTTTTGGTTTGCAAAATTATATGTGGTATATTTGCCCAGATGTGTTATTTAGATTTTTGTAAATGTCATTAGGCCTTACGGTGATGTTTTTATGCACATTTTAAAATACAGTCTCCCATCTTTTATTGTGAAATAGAGCATGGATGTAAAAGCACATAGAAACGTGCAAAACCTATATACAGTTCAAAAAATAACAAAAGAAAATCCCTTTGTACCTGGCCTAGAAGTTAAGAAATGGAAGAATATTCTGGAGAGCCTCCATTGTGCCTCCCTCAGCACCCACCCAGATTACCTGCTGACCTAAATTTTCTACTGTGTCCCTCCCTTTTTTGTTTTTTGCCACTTAAACAGTGTGTTTACATTTTCTTTTGTTGTATGCTCTACACAATGCATGATGCTGTGTACGTACTTAAGTGGCATGCTGCCTTTCACACCAACATTGTGTCTTTGAGATTCACCCAGGTGGTCCATGTACCTGTTCATTTTCTCAGCTCAATCGTATTCATTAAATGAATATGTCATAGTTTATTTATTCTGTGACTGTTGAACTTTTGGGTTGTTCCACTTTGAGGCTGTTAGAAATAGTGTTGTATTGACAGTGTTCTACGGGAGTCCTGGTGCTTAGTGCATGAATTTCTAAGAATAACTTGGGGCCTAGGATAAAAGTACCTTCAGAGAGGTGGCTTTGCTTCTACCAGAGTATTATGCTTAGAGTTTCTCAGTGAGGTTTTTCGTTTGTTTGTTTTGTTTTTCCCCCTTCGCTTAGAACCAAGACCACGTACTGTACAGTTCCTTTGACATGGTTTTACTTCCCGGTTGCCCTTATTCTGAAAGTATTGCCCTTCGAGGTCCAGCTTAATAGGGAGAGGATTTCTTTCTACTTTGCCTTAGGAGGCCCTCAACCAAAATTCAGGTTTACCCAAATGTTCTAATACCCTGGGGGCAAAAATGAATTTAAGAGTGCTAAGACGATAGTGTTTTTAGCAAAAGGTTCTGGGCCAACTGGATATGCACACTCAAGAGAACAGAATTGGACTCCTACCTCGCATCATATATAAAAATTAACTGAAAATGAATTAAAGGCCTAAATGTAAAAACTAAAACTTGAGGACTATAGAAGAACAAAATAAGCATTTAGTGATCCCGTCAGAAGATGTATTAGTAGTTATTGTGAAGCCCCAGCCTTAGAATTTTGTTTACTTTTTATTTTTGGTTCTAGGTTGGTGATGAACACCTTAGGAAGCAGCACCGGGTGCTGGCAGACCTCCATTACAGCAAAGCTGTAACGCTTTTTCAGCTTCTGAAAGATGCTCCCTGTGAACTACTTAGAGTGCAGTTAGAGAGAGTAGCATTTGCAGAATTTCAGATGACCAGTAAGTCTGACTTTTTCATTTCTCAGATGTGTGTGCATTGGCTTAGTGTTGGATTGTCTTAGAGTGAGGCAGACCTGTGGATCGCTCTTGGATGTAAGTAATGCGGTTTTCTTTTTAATTTGCCCATGACTCATTACTTTGGGTAGGGACCAGGAGAAGTCTCTACACTTTCTGAAGTGCTTTTGAAAACTTAGAGAACTGTCTTAGATTATGTTTGTTGACTAGCAATATTGAAGTATAGCTCATGATCCTGTATTTGAAAAAAAAATGTTGACAAGTCAATTTAGACAAATTTAAATCAGCATGAAAAATTGGGAATAGAGAAGCAACGGTAAAGGGGTACTGGTGCTTATCGAATCCCTTTAAACACAGAACTGATGCTCAGCAGCTTTGAGTTATGTCCTCGGATAGACACTGCTATGGAGCCTGACTGAGGTAAAGATAAAATGGGAGGTGGAGAGGGGAAAGAGAGGGTGCTTTGTGATGTTGTTTTCCATGGCAAGGAGTAAACAGATACTCCAACCCCTAGTGTTTTTTCCTAAGTTCTCTCCCCCTCACTCACTCCTCCCCTTTCCTGCAGAAGGGTCTTTTGAGAAATAACTCTTGTCTGGTAATGAAACAAGAAACAATTCATTTGGTTTCTTTTTATTTTTTTTCTTCCATGAAATTAAAATAAGTACTTGATGTATATATGACTTAGTTTGTATGGGGATGAGTAACCCTGGAGGGTTGCACAGGGCACTGGCAGCAACTGCTGCCTTTGGGGCGGGAACCTGGAGGGCCAGGAGGGGGACTTTGTATACCTATTTGAACCTTGTAAATTTGGGGAATGCATTACCTGTCTAAAACAGTTTCTAAAAATACTTACTAAATTATTTTTGTTCATTTTTTCCAGTGTATAGTGCATGGTTAGGTGTGTGGGATAGTTACCAGGATTAACAGCAGCCCTTTCTGGGGGTGTGTTTGGGGTGATTTTGACTTTTACTTGCATCTTTGAATTTTCTGCCATGTTTGAATTTCTTAGAATGAGCAGGCATCATGTTTATGGAGAGAGACTGGGAACATTTGCTAAAATCATAAACATGATTAATTTCCTTATTTAAATATTTTAGTACTATGAATACCTTAGAAAAATAATACAGGCTGGTGTGGTGGCTCACACCTATAATCCCAGCACTTGGGAGGCCCAGGTGGGTGGATTGCCTGAGCTCACAGGTTGGAGACCTTGTGGCGGGCACCTGTAGTCCCAGCTACTTGGGACGCTGAGGCAAGAGAATCACGTAAGCCCAGGAGTTTGAGGTTGCTGTGAGCTATGAAGCCATGGCACTCTACCAAGGGTGACAAAGTGAGACTCTGTCTCAAAAAAAAAAAAAAAAAAAAAAAGATGTAAATATTTAAAGGGGGGGTTTATAAGCCAAATTAATAAATGCTTTAGTTTGTAACCCCTTTTATCCTCTTATTTTGCCCAGTATTTTTTTCTCTAGTACATATGACACAAATCTTCCTTCAAATTATCATTATTAATCTGGTCCCTGTCCCGGTAGCATTTTTATATATAATCAATAGTTTGTCTTCCAGATGCCAAATCTACACTGAAATTACATTTATTGATTTGAAAGATAACAGGTTGTTTAGAAAGGATAATGCCTTAGAGGAAGAAGGGAACAGTTACTTCCTCCCCACCTGTAGACTTGGGGCGTCCCACAACTTCCCTCAGTTTTGGCAGTTCACTGGAAGGACTCATAGAGCTCACTGAAAGGCAGGGCACAGTGGCTCCCATCTTCAATCCTGGTACTCTGGGAGGCTGAGGTGGATCGCACAAGTTCAGGTGTTCAGAACCAGCCTGAGCAAATGAGAGCCTGTCTCTATTAGAAAAACTAGCCGTGCATTGTGGCCAAGTGCTACTTGGGAGGCTGAGGCAAGGGGATCAGTTGAGCCCAGGAGTTTGAAGTTGTGAGCTAGGATGCCACAGCACTCTACCCAGGGCTCAGAGTGAGACTGTGTCTCTGAAAAAAAAAAAAATCTTACAAGAAAACCGTTCTACTTATGGTGAAGTAAAGTGAAATTATACATATTAAAATCAGCCAAGGGGAGAGGTGCATGAGGCAGAATCCAGAAGAGTTCTAAGCAGGAAGCTCCTGTTGTCCTCTCCCAGTGGAGTTGTAGGTAGCACTGGCTCCCCCTAGCAGTACTCCTGGAATATTACCTTCCCAGGAAGCTTACTGAAGCCTCACAGTCCAGAGTTTTTATTGGGACTTGTTGCACAGACATAGTTTACTGCTGCTTGGCTGATCTTACTCTCTAGCCCTTGTGGAGATGGAGCTGTCACCATGGGGCCTAATCACAGTGTTAGTGTTAACTCATTACAGTGTTACACTAGTATCTAGTGTGGCCAAAGGTCTTCCAGGTAAACAAAGACACTCTTACGGGGCTAGACATTTCAAGGGCTTAGAGATCAACTTCTGGGAGCCAGGGAAAAAGGCCAGACTCTGGACAAGGTGTTCTCAGCCTGACAAAACCAGTGATAAGGCAGGGAAACAATAACTATTTATTGGTTTGGTCAGACTTAATATTTTTCTCAAGGGAAAATTATTAACCAGAAAGCTGGGTTTAGATTTGTTGAGATTCTCAGGAGCTTCCTTTATAGTGTTTAAAAATTAGAATTTTCATGACTATGTCAATATTAGATGGGTTTCTAGATTTATATTTAAAGGACATTCCTATAAAGCAATCATTTGCTTTGTGTTAATACTTTAGGTCAGAATAGCAATGTTGGAAAATTGAAAACGCTGTCTGGGGCTCTTGAGATAATGATGAGAACTGAGCATGCATTCCAGCTCATCCGGAAGGAACTTATAGATGAACTTGACCAGGTCAGTGGAGAAAATCCAGTGTCTTTGCTTTTCGTGTGAATGTATATGGTGGGCATCTGGTGTTTATGTATTTTGTGTGTGTATAAATACACATGTACATGTGTACTATGCATAAAACACATTAACAGTGAGCTCTTATGTTTGCTTGGTAGAATTAAACTTGCTTTTATGTCTGAAAATATTTTTATGAATACAATCCTTAATGAGGCCCATACAACTTGGTTAGCAGGGTACTAGTTAGGTTAGCAAGTTATAAAGTCTCTTCTTTCCCCCCCTCCTAAGA
The DNA here is from genome assembly GCA_963574655.1 of Perodicticus potto. Taxonomy (NCBI): domain Eukaryota; kingdom Metazoa; phylum Chordata; class Mammalia; order Primates; family Lorisidae; genus Perodicticus; species Perodicticus potto. The sequence continues at coordinate 49,582 of CAUYRH010115105.1, read as the reverse complement.
AAAAGGCCTATCTCCTCTTTTATCATTTCCAATAAAAACTCGTGGGAGCAGTTGAATGATGAGAGGACTTAAACAGGCTCCTAGAGAAGGAATTTCTAGTTTTCTGGGCATTTCAACGTTCATACCACCTGCTGTTGCTGAACATTTCCCTGCGTCCCCATGCTGTACCCACTGTGGCTTTCCTAGCCCTGGTCAGGCCAGTTCTGTCAAGTACCCATTTCTATGTTGAGTCTGATGGTGAGAAGTCGGGATATTTTCATTCAGAAATATTTTCTTCTGCCCAAGTGCCTATGAAGTATGAGACATTTTTGTTACATATTCTAGTCTATCAAAGTGATCTCAGGTGTGCTTTTTATTTGTTTTGTTTTGGGTTAAAAAGTTTGCTGAATTAATGAAACTGCACTTCCATCACTTGAGTAAGAAACATTTGTTGGACAGCTTAAGTGAAATAACTTTTTGTTGTTCGTAGCCTAAGAGTCATGAGACAGCTCCAGCTGCTGATTCTTCTCCTAGTCTTAATCAAGAAGAAGTTTTAAAACTGCTGAGTATATTTGAATCTCGGTTGTTGTTTCTTCTCCTTCAGTCCATCAAACTGCTGTCTTCAACTAAGAAGAAGACAAGGTAACTTCAGTGGTTATTTGTGGGAATTTCTTTCTCTGCACCTTACCTACAAAATAATACAAATAATCTCTGTTGACATTATAAATAAGAAGTAGCTTGTATTCTTTCTTCTCATACATGGATAGGACAGGATTTTAAGTGGTGTTTCTTCTTGACATGTTAAACTAGATGAGAATCATCTCCATGTGGCCTACTATGTTTGAAACTAAAAAAAAAAAAAAAAAAAATCTTTGTTTGCAGTATTTTCCCCCAGTGAGAGGAATGACCTTGGAATGAAGACCCTAAATATTTCTAGCAACACTTCTGAGCATTATCTCTAATGGGAAGTCTGGGCTATGGTTTTGATACTCAGGACCAAATGCACTGTAAAGCAGATGACAGGGTCAAAGTCTGTCCTAAACCCCAAGAGATTATTAGTAAGGAGAAAAGACGAGTGAGCACCCTGCAAAGAATGCTCTCACATATCTGTATGATCTTGTACAGTTACATTGGTTTTCTAGAGTAATTATTTTGGCATTATTAATTTAATTTAGAAATCTAGTAGTAAGTATTAGTTCAATAAAGTAATATGAATAGAATACCTTTCGTTTGTAAAATATAATTACCATATTATAAAATTTGGAAAACAGAGAAAAGAAAAAGAAAACCATTTATCCTGATACAGCCATTGTTATCAGTTATTCTGTGTATATTTTACCAATTTATAATCTTGGGGATAGATAATTTTTGTCTCTTTTTTTATGCTTTAATTTATGCACAGTAAAACTCACTCTTGTGTACAGTTCTTCAAGTTTTGGCCAGTGACTCAAATGCATATTTGCCACCACGATTATGACACAAAACAGTTTCAAAATTCCTTGTTCTGCTCTTCTCTGGTCAGCCTCTCCCTCCCCGTAATTCCTTAGGATCTCCCAGAGAAGCGTTCAGTCCCTGCCATTAGTTATGATGGCAGCAGTGGGGCTTTGGTAAAAGCCTTCATCCAGTTGAGGATAGACACTGAATTGTTGTCAAATGCTTTTACTACATCTGTTGAGATGACGATATCATTCTCTTTCTTTATTCCGTTAATATGGAAGATCACGTTGATTGTGCAATCCGTGTATCCCAGCTTTGCATTCCTAGGATAAACCCCACTTTTTATGTATTGCTGGGTTCCATTTGCTGTTTTTGAGGATATGTATCTGTGGATGGGGGATAGTGGTCTTCAGTTCCCTTTTCTTGTGAAGAGTGACTGTGGTTGGGTCTGAGAACAGTGCCGGCCTCATGAAGTCACTGTGCTTACGCCTCCTCCTGTTTGGTCTTCTGTCTCCTGAAAGAGATTGGCCAGAATCAGAAACACTTTTTCCTTAAACATTTGTTAGAATTTACCAATAAAACCATCTTAACTTGGACTTTACTTTGTTGGAAGTTTTTAAACAATGACTTTATTTTTTTTTTAGAGACACGGTACTGTGTAGGTTCTTTTTCTTAAGTAATTGGGTCCATTTTGTCTAAATTGACAGATGGATAGATTCACAGTGTTTCCATGTTATCCTTATTATCCATATTAGCCATTAAAAGAATGGCTAAGGTTGTGGTGCTGTCCCTCCCTTTGGTCCTGAGACTGGTAATTTGTATCTTGTCACTTTATAATTTTTTTTTTCTTGTGTCTTTTTTAAAGAACCAGCAGTTTGGGAGGATTGGTTGATTCAAGCCCTCCTCCCCCTTATTTCTCTGTTTTCAGTGTCATTAATTTCTATGTTTATCTTCATTTCCTTCCTTCCTTCTTGTTTTGGGCTTAATTTGCCCCTTTTCTGATTTCTTAAGGTGGAAGCTTAGATTACTAATTTGAGGTCTTTTTTCTTTTTTAATAATAAGAATTTGCTAGGGCAGTGCCTGTGGCTCAGTGAATAGGGCGCTGGCCCCATATACTGAGGGTGGCGGGTTCAAACCCGGCCCTGGCCAAACTACAACAACAACAACAAAAATAGCCGGGCACTGTGGCGGGCGCCTGTGGTCCCAGCTACTGGGGAGGCTGAGGCAAGAGAATCGCCTAAGCCCAGGACTGGAGGTCGCTGTGAGCTGTGATGCCACGGCACTCTACCGAGGGTGAGAAAGTGAGACTCTGTCTCTTGGAAAAAAAAAAAAAAGAATTTGCTTCTAAAAATCTAATCACGGCTTTTGCTGCATCTTACACATCTTAATATATTTTATTTTTCATTCATTTGAAAATATTCTATATCCCAAGACTTCCTCCTTCACCCATTTGTTATTTAGAAGTATGCTATTTAATGTCTAAATCTTGGAACTTTTTAGATGTCTTTTGTTACTGGTTTCTAGTAATTCTGCTATGTGCTGAGACTGGAACTTGGTATGTTCTTTTGCGTCTGTATACATTTGCTTTCAGACCTAGAATATGGTTTATCTTGGCAGTTGCACGTGCGCTCAGCGAATCTGAGTGTCCTGTCAGTGTTGGTGGGTTAAGTGTGTTCACAGCATCCTTCAGGGCTTCCGTGTTTTCACTGTTTTTGTCTACTTCTGCCAGTAGTTTACCGAGAGAAGAGGGTGAAGTTTTCAGCCCCTGTGGATTTATGTTTCTATTTTCAGCACTGTCCTGTTTTCATGTATTTTTGAAGCTCTGTTATTCTAGGATTCAGGTTCTTAGAGAATTGGCCCCCATCACTATAGGGAGCCAGCCCCCAGCCCCTACACAACCCATGAGTGTCCCCAGTGCTTGGTGGGGACAAGGCGAGGGAATGAGGAAAATAAAGACAATAGAAGTAGAATAGAATGTATATAGAGTGGGCCCAGGGGGCCGATACCCTCTATGTGAGAGACAGCAACACCCGAACTCCTGGGTGCACTCGGTTTTTATTACTCCTCTTGATCAGCAGATGGTGTTTGTGACAACACCGTGTGTCATCCTTGTGGTTTCTCGTGCCCTAATTCTCCGTTGTCCACCCATTACCCTTTAGCTATTTTCATTACTTTTATTTCTTAAAATACTTATCAGTCACTAACAGGATTACAGGAAACAAAGGAAAAGTGGACTTTTCCAAAGTCCATTTCACTATGGACTTTGGAGCTAGATGCCATCCAGTTAATCCTCTGTGTTCCTGCCACACAGATTAGTTGACACCCTACTCACATCAGGAGCTGGGGAGAAAAAGGCTAAGTCCTTTTATCTCACACCCACAAGAACTAGTCTCTCTTGTTCAATGAGTGGGCCGCACAGTGCTGTCCTGCTTAATCTTATAATGGCTTCCCAAGCCCTCTCAGGCTCTCGCCAGGCCCTTACAGACCTTTTTCTCGAAGTACTCCCTGAGTTCAGTCAGGCCTTTTCCAGCCCTGTTCCTGAAGTCCTTTGATGTTTGTGCCAAGCTGTCTCATGAAGCCCCCAGTAAAGTATGTTCTTTGTGGAGGCTCATGTTCTCTCCTGTTATCCTGCATGCCTGACCCTGAGCCCAAAACTTTTCGGCTGGGCGCTGTGGCTCCCGCCTGTAACTCCAGCACTCTGGGAGGCTGTGGATTGCCTGAGGTCATGGATTCGAGATCAGCCTGAGCAAGATTGACACCCCTATCTCTAAAAATAGCCAGGTGTTGTGGCAGGTGCCTGTAGTCTCAGCTATTTGGGAGGCTGAGACAAAAGAATCACTTGAGCCCAAGAGTTTGAGGTTGCTGTGAGCTATGATGCCATGGGCAACAAAGTGACATTCTGTCTCAAAAAAAAAAAAAGAGAGAGAGAGACTTCTCATGTAATCATTTCATTATTATATCAATCTAACTCTATTTCCATAATCCAAACTTCCCTAATGTTCACCCACACATCACTAGGTAATATCCCTCCTTGACAGTAATGTAACTTCTCAACTTCCTTTTTGCTAGTATCTTTTTCCATTTGTGTGTCTTTTATATTAAAATTCAGTCTCTTATCGATGGCATATACTGGGGTTTGATTTTTTTTAATCTAGTCTTAAAAATGGTGTTTGTAGACCATATTTAATGTGATCATTTTTCTGCCTTTTGGATTAAACATTTTCTATGGGTTATACTATTTCACTATTGATTTATTACTTGGGCCACTTTTAAATTATTTTAGCATTTGACCTCTTTAATCAGAGGCCACCTTCAAATAATATTTTACTACTTCACTGGTGTTATAAAGACCTTAGAACAGTATATTCCTAATTCTCTCCTCCCCTCATTTGTATTATGACCATAGGTTTTACTTTTACATATGTTATAAACACATAATACACTAGTACTAGTTTTTGCTTTAGACAGTTACTTTTACAGTTAAAAGTAAAGATTCAGCACAAAGTGGCCATAATCAAGTGAACAAGGAGCTTCGTGCCCTTCATTTATTCCACCTCTATGTTCTCCACCTGTTCATTCAGGAACCGTTTTCTGTCTGGCATCATCATATTCCTGTTGCCTGAAAACGTCCTTTAACATTTTTGTCGTAGTAAATCTGTTAGCAGTGAATTATGTCTTTGTGATTGTCTCTGAGTCTTCATTCCTTTCTTGCATTTTTGGATGATTTTTTTGCAAGGTACAGAATTCTGGGTTCACGGTCTTTTTCTCCCAGCACTTTAAAGATGTCATTCCATTGTCTTCTGGCTTGAATGTTTTCTGGTGGGAATCCTGCTGTGATTCTTACTTCTGTTCATTGGTTTTAATGTGTCTTGTTTTCCTCCAGGTTTTCTGTCCTGCCCCGTTCCCTGAAGTTTGGTATGGTGTGGCCAGGTGTGTGGTTTCACAGTGCTTTCTAGCCCCTACCCTTGGCATTTTTTTTTTTTTTCTGTTCCATCCTCTCTGTGTTCCTTTTCTTTTTCTATGGTTCCAGTTATACTTATGTTGAACTGATACTGTTTCACAGCTCTTAAATGTTCTGTTCTGGATTTTTATGCCTTTTTTTCTTTTTGTGGTTTAGTTTGGGTAATTTGATTCCTTACTGATTCCTTACTTAGTTTTGTGTAATCTGTGGATCAACTTGTTGAAGGCATTCTTTGTCTCTGTTACACGGTTCTTTGTTTCCAGCATTTCCACTGGGTTCTTTTTATAGTTTCTGTCTCTGTGCTGAAATTACCAGCCTGACCTTGCAGAGTGCCCACATTTTCCATTAGCGCCTCTAACATCACTAACTATAGCCATTTAAAAACCCTTAGGAAAGAGTTCCAGCATCTGTGTCGTATCCGAGTCACTCTTTCGAGTCTTTGTTTCTTGGCAGTGCATTGTATTTTACTTTATTTGTTGGAAACTGGGGGTCTCATGTAGGACAGTAGAGACTGAAGGAAATAATTTTTTTTTTTTTTAAACCTGGAAAGCTTTTGTGTCTTTCCCCTGCTAAGCCTTCAGTCTAGGGAGTTGATTTGAGTTCATTTCCTAGCTTGGAGTTGAGCTGTAGCTGGGAATGTTTGTTCCCGTAGTTAACCTTCATTCCCCTCAGCCTTCATGTTCTCCTAGCAAGTCCGTGTGTAGGATGGGGCAGGTCTGCAGAGGTGATTCTTGCTGTCTGCTCCACCTTCAACTCTAGACCTCAGAAAGTCTTCACCTCCGACGGCTCTGCCAGCCACATGCCACCATCACTTGTCCTTTAGTGCTTTTTAGCCTGTTGGGGATGGAGGTGGTTTGCCAGCACTCCTTAGTTGTTTTGAGTAAGCCTCAGTATTTAGGTAGACACTGTGTCTCAGGCTGCACCCTTCCCACCACTCTTGCCCTCCCCCAGGGGTGGATTTGTTGCAGGAAGACAAGGCCCAACGGAGAGAAAGAGCACCCAAACACCACGTTTATGAGAGGAAGGGCTTTATTCACCAGCCGGGACCTTACGGCATAGAAGAGTTCCAAATGGCCGCGCTGCCTGACTGCCTTGGTCTTTCCCTTTTTATCGATAGTCAAAAAGTTCCACCCCACAGGTACCCTTCTCATTGGCCAGTTTGAATCAAGCGGGAGATGCTATTCCTGCCCCTACAGAACTTGGAAACTTCCAAGTTCCAGGAAGTTAAGTTTACAAATTCCTAAGGGCTGAGTCACCATGGAGAGGACCCTGCAGGTGTGTCCTTGTGGTCTCCTTGAGAAGACCTGTTCTCCCAGACCTCACTCTTCTCGGGTATCCTTTCTCAGAGTGTTTTTCAGCTCCCTTCTCCTATCTGCTGGGCCCTCAAGTTGACAGAGTTCTTTGTCTGTAATCCTCCCACCCCCAAGGCTTTTGTTTTGGGTGGGGTTGCCTGCCCCTGCCACCGCAGCTGCAGTTACCCTTTGTCTACCTGGAGGGTTACTTTTTCAGGACCCTTCACTTGTCTTATACTGGAGCACATGGTGAGGTCCTTGGAGAAAAGTCTGCAAGAAGGTGAGAACTCCTCCAGGGCCCACACTCTTGGCACCCTCACTTAGCCCCTACCACCTCGTTCATTGTTCTAGCTAATTCTTTAACTGGTGTCTAGCTGCATCTGCCCCAGGTAAGGAAGTCCTCTTCTGTCTCCCTTGTATCAGCCTGTCTCTCCTTGGGTTTCAGACTGGTTGGTTGCCCCATGACCCCACATCTCTGATAGGTTAAAAAAAAGTCATGACCTTATAGTTTGTCCTGCTTTTGTTGTGGTCTTATTGTAAAGGTGATGATATTTTTTCAGCTCTCTACAACCCGAGTAGAGACCCCCTTCAATAATTTCTTTTGAAGGCTGAGCACCGTGGCTCACACCTGTCTCTGGGAGGCCGAGGCGGCAGATTGCCAGAGCTCACAGGTTCGACCAGTCTGAGCCAGAGTGAGACCTCGTCTGTAAAAATACTTGGGCTTTGAGGAAGGTGCCTGTAGTCCAAGTTACTTGGAAGGCTGAGACAACAGAATCATGTGAACCCAAGAGTTTGAGGTTGCTGTGAGCTGTGACGCCACGGCACTCTATCAGGAGTGGCAAAGTGAGACTCTGTCTCAAAAAACAAAAAATTCCTTTTAAGTAATTCTCTCTAATCTAAGAAGAGCTTTTATTTGGGGCAAAATCTCAGTATTAGGTTTCCCACTGCTTCCTTCCACCCACTTGTTAATCCTTGGTGTATCTACCATATCCTGGTTCTGGTGCACAGCAAGGCATGCTGATGTATGTTCTGTGATTTAGCAGATAACATTGTTTTTTTGAAGAACCAAAAAGTAAAGGAACTAGTGCATGTAGTAACATAGATTGAAAACATTTCTGACTTTTCCTGCCTAACAGCAGTGGGTAGATTTCTTGGTTTCCACAAGATGCCAATGTAAAAGATATGTCAGAAATAGTAATTTATTGATTTTTTTCATAAGTCATCATTTAAGTAACTGATAACAGGTAATAATTTCAATTGTAACAGTCATATGTGTGACATAAGTAATTTTTATTTTAGTAGAAAATGTTCTATTCTGTTAATTCAGTTTATTAATATTTTATTTAAAATATTTTAATCTAGAATTTTCATACATGATGCATAAAGTCTTATTTAGCTAATTTATGTTGGTTTTTTTTAAAGATTTATTAAAGAAAAGACTGTTAAGTGTGATCCTATGCTAACATAATAAATACGTTGACAAATTTCAAAATAGAAAGATATTAGTCACGAAGTCAACGACTGTTTCATGTTTTACTGATAAGCAAATGAAAACATCTGTAGTTTTATTGTTTATTGAATACAAGTAAATCAAAATGAGACCTTAAAGAAAATACAAATGGTCCTCTGTATTTCTGGATTCCATGTCCACAAATTTGACCAACCACAATTGAAAATATTTATTATAAAAATTTAAAATATGTATAAAAAAGCAATACAGTATAACAGCTATTTACATAGCATTTACATTGTATTAGGAATCTATTATGAATAATCTAGAGGTGATGTAACATGTACATGAGGCTGTCATAGGTCATACGCAAACACTACTTGATTTCTATCAGGGGCTTGAATATCCTCAAATTTCTGTTTTCTGGGGGTTCCTGAGCCAATCACCTGTGGACACTGAGGCACAACTGTATTGTTTATTTTTTGTTTTGACTGCTAGTTTCCCCCTTTACCTCTTCCCCAGCCAAAAAAAAAAATAGAATAGAATTACAGTAAAATCTAAGAAAATTAAAGTGCATTTAATTTGCTTAAAAAAATGTATTATACTTTATGTTACTACTGGAAAAGACCAGTAATTACATGGTAGTACATGGCAGTTCATTTCTATAATAGATTGAAGTTGCCCGCCACAACACCCAGCTCTTTAGAGACAGGGTCTGGCTCTGGCTCATGACCTAGACAGGCCACCCGCCTCGGCCTCCCTGAGTGTTAGGATTACAGGTGTGAGCCACCACGCCCAGCCTCATAATTTTTTCTTCATTTTCAGATTATGCAGGTACTTCATCATGTGACAACTACATTGCCATTGTCCTGCTAGAAATGCGAGTTTTGTTAGGCTGGATATTTATTTTCTCTTTGGATCAAGAATTTATTTATTCTTACACTGTATTTTAATACTAATTCCTGTAGTTTGGGGCCTCTTAACACTTTGGTGGCTTTGGGATTTAACGTAATGAAAAACTAAAAAGTACAAGTAATCCCTGGAGATTTGGGAGGGTCTCTGCTGCACTGGGGAGAATAAATCCTTTAGATGTGTGGTTTAGTTCAAGCCAGATAGGTGCATTTGGTATTTGGTTAAGATTAGTGAAAAGAGGCCAGGCATGGTGGCTCACGCCTGTCATCAATCCTAGCACTCTGGGAGGCCCAGGTGACTGGATTGCCTGAGCTCACAGGTTCCAGACCAGCCTGAGCCAGAGCAAGACCTTGTCTCTAAAAATAGACAGGCGTTGTGGCGGGCATCTGTAGTTACTCGGGAGGCTGAGGCAAGGGGATCATTTGAGCCCAGGATTCTGAGGTTGCTGTGAGCTGTGACACCATGGCACTCTACCGAGGACTACAAAGTGAGTCTGTCTCAAAAAAAAAAAAAATTAGTGAAAAGAAAAATAAAAGAATATTTACCTTTGGGTAAAAGAAAACCCTATGAAACAATGGAACCCTTGAGCAAGGGTCATAGTTTAATGAAACTGTTGATGAGACTGGATTAAAGAAGGGCATGATTTATAAAATTGGAAAATGATTTATGATTCACAAGTATGATCAGAACAAATCAAAGGATTTAAAAGACATCCTAGCAGCTATCAGTTACCTTTAGGCACCCAGCTAAAATGACAGTGTGATATCATTGTCCATGGAAAATAATCTGTATTTCAGATACTTTTTTGAATTATTAAATACTACTGCCTTATTTACTGTCAAACAGTAATTTAGATTTTCTGTAAGGTCATTAAGGGTTTTGTGAATATTAACTCTCTCTAAGAACAAACACAGCAAAGCTTAGGCCCAGATTGCATTGAGAGTATTTTGACTAGTTACTTTTACTGTGCTGCGGTTGGCATTAGAGGAAGAGAAGAAATATGCCTGATAAAGGAGGTGGGGTGAGGGTAGGAGAAAAACAGGTCTCTGAGGACAGGGCAGTGGGTTCTGTAGAGGAGGAATGAATGGAGCCAGGAACTAGGAAGGGGATGGGTGATGGAGAGAGTTTGCACACCAGAGAGGAACAAGGGCATAGTATTTGAAATTGGAAACCGCAACATTTTGACCTTCATCCAAATCATTAGTTAACCTTTCTGGGCCTTAGCTTTTACATCTACAAAATAAAAACACTACCTAGTCTTGCCTATCTGAGGAGACAGGGTTATTATTAGGCTTAGATGTGGTACAGTACAGATGCATACTGTAAAACATCATGGAATTGTTAGCTGTGACCTGATAATATGAGTCAGGGGTCTTTGTTGCATATAGACTCATTAAGGGGAAACAAAGGGTGTTAGAAATGAACTGCCATGTACTACCATGTAATTACTGGTCTTTTCCAGTGGTAACATAAAGTATAATACATTGAACCATCATCAGGAGTCACTATTGTATTTTCAGAGCAAACTGTAAACTTGAACAGTTTTCAGACAGAGTACTGCTTAGTACTCTTGAGCTGAGGAGCAGTCTTCACACAGAAGTCGCATGGACACTTTTAGAGTAAATGGAAGTCAGAATCTGTGTTCGGAGGCCAAGGGCCCGGCTCTAGAGCCCTCAGCCAGCCAGTTGCTTTAGACGTGTGCTCGCCAGCACCCTGTGAGCTTCCCTCTGCCCTGCTGATCTCTGCTGGGTTCACGCCGCGTGTGCTCATCTGGAACTGTTTTCTTAAGAGTCATTGCATGCTTCCCCCACAACGTCCCTGCCCCCCAACCCTTACCTCAAGAGAATGCAAATTCCACAAAGGGAGGGGCTTTTTTGGTCTCTTTTATTACTGCCCAGGGCAGTTCCTAGTACATAGTGGCACTCAAATATTTGTGAAAGGAATGAGCACTGCTTTTGCTTGACGTATTGAAATGTCTAAAAACAGACCCATGAGCAATAATAGATGTAAGAAGGTAGATAAGAAACGGACAGTGGCAGACGCCTGCTTCTCTGAAAAGTGACTCTGGAGCCATTCTCATTGGGTTTTTTGGATGTCTGAACTATTTATTGGTGGACATCAAAGTTCCCTTTAACTATCTTTTTTTTTAACCCCAGCAGTAACATTGAAGAAGATGTAGTCCTCAAAACCAACAAGCAAGTTTACTCCCAGCTTTTGAGAGCTACTGCAAACAAAAATGCAAGTCTTTTGGAAAGAATCGATGTCATCATCCGTCTGCTGGGCCAGCTTGCCCGTGGGGGTGGAGGAGCAAGTGGCGGTGCTGGTCAGTGACTGGAGCACAGAGGCGCCCACCGTGCGCTGTCAGTGCCTTCCAACACAGGAGCTGGTTTGCCTGTTGGTGCTTCATTCATTAAATATGAGGGAAATAATCCATTTAAAACAGGTACAGCAGTGGAAACACAGTTATTTCCTACAACAGACAAATTGTGGTTGAGGTTTTTGGCTTCATTTGAAGTGCTAAAATCAGAATCAAACGTACAGCTTCCAGCATTTATTTCCCTGAGAAGTACATAGTACCTCAATAGATTTGCTGTGATGCTATTACACTTTTAAATATTTTTGAAGTATGTTAAGCTATGTGGAGTTAAGATACGACTATTTTGGATAAAAATGTTACTTTGGTCAAGAGAACTTTTATCCAAATGATTTTACAGGTTCAGGTGGGTTAAAGAAACCTCCTGCACGTCTATAATGTTCTCTAATTCCTAAGTTGCACAGAAGGAAAGTGTGCCCTTTCTGAGCGTCAGTGCGAGATTTCTCAAAGACTCGCTGTTGGTGCAATTCACTGCATTTAATGCATGTTCTGAAGGGATTCACTTTGACTTTATATGATGATCAAGAATAGGTACTACCCTTCTTTTTTTATTTTAAACTTGAAACTGTGAATAAGGTAAGAAAACTATTTTGAATAAATAAACTATTTATTTAAAGTGTCTTTGTATTTTTCCATTTTGCATGCTTCACATTGAGTTTTGATTTGAACTCAGTCTAATTAATAAACTTTACAAAGTAAAGCTCAAAACATTAAAAGTGAAATCTGCCATTCATTAAATTCTCACGAGAATATTTTACTTATTGCTGCCACTACCTGGCTGTTGTTCAGTTGCATACAACCATACGCTCTTGTAATGCCTCCCCTGTACAAGGATGTATTTTTCCTTTATAATTAATACCCTCAATTTCAAGAAAAGTAGTGTAATACGTAAAGCAGACAGACTCTGCTGTGGTGTGTTGAGGTTTGTGTGTGACCCTGCTGCAGGCCGGGTTAACGGAGGTGCTGCCAACTCTGAGGGCCCGTGGGTACTGGGGCCGGTGGTGCTGGCAGCAGCTCCTATGAAGGATCTGAACTGCACTAAGCACTGCCTGAAATAAACTAGCTTAAGCTGAATCTTTACAGCTTGCTTTCTCTCACACAGATTTTCATCAGCCATAAGTTGACACCCGTCACGGCCCAGCAGTCTTCTCTCTCCATTTGTCTGCTTCCTTGTTTACTTAGTTTGCATTGTCTTGGGGACAGATTTGCATCTGTTTACAAAAATTAATCACTGAAGCATTTAAAGTTGTGCCCAAGGTGCTCGGCGCCTGTGGCTCAAGTAGCTATGGCGCCAACCACTACACCTGAGCTGGCGGTTCAAATCCAGCCCCGGGCCGCCAAACAACAATGACGGCTGCAACCAGAAAATGGCTGGGCGTTGTGGCGGGCGCCTGTAGTCCCAGCTACTTGGGAGGCAGAGGCAAGAGACTCGCTTGAGCCCAGGAATTGGAGGTTGCTGTGAGCTGTGAGCCACTGCACTCTATCCAGGGTGACAGCTTGAGGCTCTGTCTCAAAAAAAAAAAAAAAAAAAAAAGTTGTGCCCAAGTTGTAAAGCTTCCCCTTAGAGCACCTGCACAGGACGGTAAGTGTCTCGTTTCTGCTAGTTCAACATGGAAACTCCATTAATAATACCATCTTTTGGGCTAATGAATAAAAAAAGGATTTTTTTACTTATGTAGAAATGAGCTGGCATTAGGGCAAAAGGGTGGCTTATCCTGTCTCATAGCCCCTCTCCTAATCGGAACAGCCTTCCAGTCAAGAGAAAATTTTTTTAAAGCAGGAAGATATAAATTCTAGCTATCTTCCCTTGTCAAAGCAAAAACAAAGTTCCTACAAGGAAAAAAAAATCCTTAAAAAACACATTTGAATTTGCTGATTTTAATTTAAAGTGTCTTAAAATACTTGTATTAGCTGTTCTTTTAGAAGAAATGTGGTGGCCAGGCTTGGTGGCTCACACCTATAATCCCAGCACTCTGGGAGGCCAAGGCCGGTGGATTGCCTGAGCTCATGAATTCAAGACCAGCCTGTTGGCTCGGCACCTGTGGCTCAAGCAGCTAAGATACCAGTCATATACACCTGAGCTGGCAGGTTCAAATCCAGCCCCGGCCCGCCAAACAAGGATGGCTGCAACCAAAAAATAGCCAGGTGTTGTGGCAGGCGCCTGTAGTCCCAGCTGCTTGGGAGGTGGAGGCAGGAGAATTGCTTGAGCCCAGGAGTTGGAGGCTGCTGTGAGCCATAATGTCATGGCACTCTATCCAGGGTGACAGCTTGAGGCTCTGTCTCAAAAAAAAAAAAAAGACCAGCCTGAGCCAGAGCGAGACCCTGTCTCTAAAAATAGCATTGTGGCAAGTGCCTGTAGTCCCAGCTACTTGGGAGGCTGAGACAGTGAATCACTTGAAACCAAGAGTTTGAGGTTGCGGCGGTGCCTGTAGTTCGGTGAGTGGTGCGCTGGCCATATACACCGAGACTGGCCAAAAAACAAATATAACTACAACAACAACAAAAATACCCAGGCATTGTGGGGGGCACCTGTAGTCCCAGCTACTTGGGAGGCTGAGGCAAGAGAATCACTTAAGCCCAAGAGTTTGAGGTTTCTGTGAGCTGTGATGCCACAGCCCTCTACCCAGAGCAACAGCTTGAGACTTTGTCCCCCCCCCCCAAAAAAAGGTTTGAGGTTGCTATGAGCTATGATGCCACAGCTCTCTGCCAAGGGCAACAAAGTTAGACTGTCTCAAAAAAGAAAAAAAAAAAAAAAAGACGCTTGGTTCTTGTAGCAAGTGATTATGGTGCTGGCCACATGCACCAATGCTAGTGTGGTTCAAACCCGGCCTGAGCCTGCTAAACCACAATGACGAATGCAACAGAAAAATAGCCGGGCGTTGTTGCAGGCTCCTGTAGTCCCAGTTACTTGGGAGGCTGAGGCAAGAGAATCACTTAAGCTCAAGAGTTTGAGGTTGCTGTGATGGTTGCCCTCAAACTATACTGAGGGCAACATAGACTCTGTCTCAAAAAAAGGGTGGTGCCTCTGGCTCAAAAGGAGTAGGGCGCTGGCCTCCTATACTGTAGGTGGCAGGTTCAAATCCAGCCCTGGCCAAAAACTGCAAGAAAAAAAAAAAAAAGAAATGTGGTATTTATGGCCTGATCATTGAGGCTACTGAATCTTTTTCAGAATATTTCATTGCCTGAATTTTGTCTACATCATTACATTATCCAGTGGCGTTTTTGTTTGGGTTAAGAGTTAATAGCTCTAATATGTAAAAGTTCAAGGGCTGTCATGCCTAACTACAGCTGGTACTGGAAAATAGAATTATTCAACAAGAAGAAAACACTAAACAATTTATAAAAAGCCAGGAAAACTGTTCTCTTCGAGACCACCTGGGGTGCAGGTCTGAGCATTCAGACCAAAGAACACATCTGGCTTCAGGACCAAAGCCTAATCCAGGGCAGAAAGAGCAGAGAGCTGTGGGTGAGATTTGGAGATGGGGCCAAGGGCTACTGCTAACTGTCCCTTGGGGCAGGACACAGCTAGTGCAGTTCAGTTTAACTAGAAATGTGCACCGTGACGTCTGCCCTGCCACTCTGATAGAGTTGTGAAGATCAAGAGAAATACACGTGGAAAAAAACCTTGGGTATGCCGGCAAGTGTTAGAGAAATGTCGTCATGACGAGTTTGCAGCATAGTTAATTTGCATTCTGTGAACTTCCCTGTTGAATCCCAAGTCACATCCATGTCCTCCAGAGTGGCACCTGCTCCCTTGATGAGCTGACCCCGGGCTCTGGCTGGCTTCTCACCACCCGCAGAGTGTCGGGATGGCAGCAGAGCCCCACGGAGTGGAGGCCCAGACAGGGATTCGCACAGATGCTTGCGTGTGGGTTCTTTTAAAAATCTTCCCTGAAAAAATTAGCAAAATTAATACAGTGAGTTATTTTTTCCCTGAGCAATTGATTTTTAAATCAAGTTATTTCTAAATTTCAAGTAAGGCTTTTTCCATTGGGTTTTAGCTTAGGAAGCTATATTCAGGTCAGCTACTAAAAAACTGGTTTTCTTTGTAAAGAAAACCACATTTTTTTCTCTTAGAAAGGAAATGAGATCACTATCTCCAGCTTCTGCTTTCTCATTACATGTTCAGGGTGGAGATGTGGACGTCACAAATGTCAAACCACTGCTCTGAAATAGACTTTTTTGGAAATAAGCCATTGGCGGGGAGCCAGGAATTCTGTTGCATGTCCTTGTCATTAACTACTTTCCAGTAGGCACTGTCTTTGAAGAAGAAAGCGGAGTTGTGTGTGTAGGAGTAGTAAGCAGAATCTATATTTCTGAAAGGGTGGTTTTGTGGTGTTATTGCCGGAAAAGCCTCAGTAATCTTCATTGGATAAGAATTAAGTACTTCATTTCTGTTCACATCAAATGCAAATACCTGCAAAGCAAAGTAGAAAGTCAGATGGGCTTTTCTGAAAATTAATTGATTTTTATGTTACTTTGTATCACTGAGGACGATAACTCTGACTTGGCACCAAATTCTTTAGACTTGACCTTCTTAATTTTCCATCTGTATTGATCTCATTGGTGCTTAGATCTGAAGGAATTGGAAACAGCATTTAACTAAGAACTTAGTTGTCTGGCAAATCTCAGTCAAAGATGATAGAGCAGCGCTAGGCTGGAGGGCCTCTTACTTACCAAGGACCCCTGGAAGAAGTAAATTAGCTGCTGTCTTCGGTCATAAAACGCTGTGTCCAGGGGACTTGGGATGCCAGGAAATCCTTCTGAAATCAATCTGGGGTAGCTTTTTCCTTGTCCGTCATCTGTGTAGGCCTGATCCTTGTCACTGTCGTATCTCCAGTATTGATTTCCTGAGAGCCAAACAAAAATATGTTCATGTGGTTTATTAATCTTAAGTCACAGGAAACCTAGCAAAGGAGACAGCTTTCAGTGTAGGTCTCAGCCAGGCGCGTATATGCTCTTCCAGGAGAAAGGGCGTCATCTTCATCCAAGTGAAGCCTCCACGCAAATGGATGGTGTTCCCGGCTTTCAAATTACTTCTGGATTTAACTCCAGTGATGGATGCATTTTTCTTGTATATCACCACTGTATTTACAATGGTATTGCCTTTCACAGTGAACCCCAGCCCACGAACATCCTCCTCTTGGCTGTCATAAAAATAATGTCATCGTTTTTTACCTGAGTATCTTAATTTAGTCTAAAGCTCTTTTTGTTTACATGTTAGTGGCCACGGGTTGGAACCATGTTCTTGTTCTCATTGATGTGAGCTCTCCTTTTACAGAAGAAGTCATGATGCTTATTTTTGGATGATAAACTTTCTCCAGTGTTTTGGACTCACCTAATTCCACCAACACTTCCATTTTACAAATGAGACTAAAGAATTGAAGGGACTCGCTCAAGTTCAGACAGCTAGGTTAGTAAGGGATACAGCCCAGGGCTCTGCAGTTCCACCCACATGAAACCTTACCTACTGTCCTGTGAAATAATACCTTGTAACTTTGCTCCATTTTGTTACAAAATTCAAATGCTAATTTCATGCTCAGAAACAGTAGTAGGGAGTTATTCTAGGCTTTTCTTCTCCATTCCTAATCCTGCATATTAGGCATGTTGCCAACACAATAAAATAAACTCACTGAGTCAAATACTTCTACATTCACAACTCAGAACTCCTCAAGCAGTTACATTCCTTAGCAACCAAATATTTGCTATATTTGGAAAAGTTTATGATTTGAGAACAATGTGATATATGTCCAGTTAGACATGTAATTCACTCTAAATTGAATTTTTTAAAGTTTATTCATAGCAAATTAAATGTAAGACATTTTTAAAGCTCCAAGAATAAAATACAGCTGTACTATAGCAGTCCCCTGTGATGACCTAGTTCTATAATTAAGATTCTTTGAGTGTTGCCAACATAAATTCTAGTTTGGGACTTCTTAAAGTCTTAAAAAGGGTGCTTTCTACTCTGAAAGATCAGAACTGTGATAGTCTGCCAGGAGGCAATTGCTTTTTGTCACTGAATTAAAATAATTCCTCCTCTGTGTGATGTGAAGGAAAATTAAGACCAGATTAATACACAGGATCGTTATGATAAAATTTGCATATATAGGTCTTTCCATTTAGCTCTTGCCTTTTTAACTTTTTGAGCAGTTTGAAGCAGTATGGTTCTATTACTAGGATTCAGGCAGAGAGAATACACACAACTTGTCTCTGGGTGGGAAAGGGGGAAGGAAAGACCAGTGACCACAAACTTCTGTTTGGGATCAGACTCTGTGTTTGGTTTTGCCAAGGGACCCAGCATATGGACTGGGGTACGGACATCCTTGACAAGGCCTTTGGGAATAGGGAGAAAACAGCTTCAAGAAGCCCAGACCTGCTGCCCCTGCACATTCCGTGACCCGGGCACCCACCAGCAGAAGTCAGCTTCTGCCTTTCAGCAAGGCACTGACCTTCCCTTCCCCCCGTCTGCTCAGTGAAGTTCAACCCCTGACCTTGGCACCTGAAGCTTTCCATGGTTAGGCCAGCTGGTCTTTCCAGCCTGATCTCATCTCTTGTGCACCCTCTGCCACGTGATGTGTCTCTTTGATTCCCAGCTCTAGGTGCCCCTGCAGCGTGGCCCTGACCACCCACCCTCTCATACCATCTCAGGTGCTGTTTCTCAGGCCTTCCAGATCCTCCCCGTCCCTAAGTCTAGGTCAAGTCCCGACTCCAGGAACACTGGCACCTGATTCGGGGGCAGTAATAACCTCTTCTGCTTGGTCTACCCCTTTAAAACAATTTGTGGGCTTCCAAGTGTGTGTGGTTTTTTCCTTCTCCAGAACCAGATTAAAACTTGTGTAGAGCGGGCGGCGCCTGTGGCTCACCGAGTAGGGCGCCGGCCCCATATACTGAAGGTGGCGGGTTCAAACCCAGCCTTGGCCGAACTGCAAAACAGAAAAATAGCCGGGCGTTGTTGCAGGCGCCTGTAGTCCCAGCTACTCGGGAGGCTGAGGCAAGAGAATTGCCTAAGCCCAGGAGTTGGAGATTGCTGTGAGCTGTGTGACGCCATAGCACTCTACCGAGGGCAATAAAGTAAGACTCTGTCTCTACAAAAAAAAAAAAAAAAACTTGTGTAGAGCAGGGCCCTTTCTTACAGTTCTTTGGCAACCATCTCAGTACCTAGCAAAGTTCACTCATTCATTTGATAACTTAAGCACCTTCGTAAAAATATTAGGGGGTATAACCCACTGGCTGTGCTCATGGGGCTTGCAGTGTGATGGGGCAGACAGAAATTTAGCAGGTAAATTACAAGAGCATTGCAATAGATTCCTTCGTAAGGGCTCAAACATTTATTATTAATGCATTGGTTCAATAAATAGACCCATCCATGAAGAATCTTTACCTTTAAAAAAATAACGCTCATCTCTTCTCCACGTCCAGATGTGGACGAAGGCGTCTATGTTTTGTGTTGGGATTCCGTGCCAGCCAACGAGGATTTGGATAGGATCCCCGTAGCGTGTCCTATTGTTTCGATTTTCGTAAAGCCAGTACCAGCTTTTGCGGAAGAAATATGTGCTAAATCTCACCATCACTTCTCCATACTGGTTTCTTTCTTTGCGAATCCAGTCAAATGCAGTATCAAATGATCCTTTACATGAGCCTTTAAAAAAGAAAAGAAAAATCCAGCTACTTGTCACATGGTGCAAAACCCACCAGCTTTGGTTAGGGAGCTCCTGATCACTCTCCAGGGTGGCAGTTTGGGTACGTAGTCATTCAGGGAGGACCACCCTGGAGAAAGCTGCTTTGACAATTAACCTGACTTCATGAGAGAGATGAGTTTGATTCTGGGCACTCACCAGAGTAAGGTTTCCCCCTGCGGGAAAGAGACAACTCCTGGGTTTTGTTGTCTCCAAAGCCACTGTGTGCTGAGCACAGAAGGGTGGGAGAAGGGTACAAATAGGGTCGTCTCTGGTAGGGACCCTTCAGTGGAAAGGAGGAGGACAGCTTTCCTCTCCTTGGGACTCTTTTCCATATCACTAATCACTTCAAATAATGAACTGCCAGTGCCTTATCCTGAACAATTAAATAGGGATTAAAGTTTATCCTGGAATGGCTAAACTGCTCTTTGCCTTGAGATTGCAGTACACTTCTTCTGGGGGCTTCTTGTGTGGGATTTAGAGAACCACCCTCTTGTATTTAGAGAACCGCCGTGCCCTCTTCGTTCCCTGTGGCACGTGTGACACGCTCCGTGGGCAGTCTGGGTGGGAGTCTGCAGTCTTACACTTCTCCGTAAGAGAACTGCGTCATAGAGCCAGAGGAGAGCTCCTCGAGGGTGGCACTGGAGCTGTACAACTTTGTGCCTTTGGGGACCAGGCTCCCAGTGAGGGGAGGGGTTCCTGTGGGCCGTGGAGTCCTGAGCACGCTCTGTGAAAACCGGAAATGACCCCAGGGCGGTCCTACCGTACAGCCTTTGGATGGCTTTTCTGTCTGACCAGTCCAGCTCGAATGCAGGCTCCTGGGGTATATAATTTGGTTGCATTATGGATCCTGTCCTGTAGGTGTGAGGCAGGCCAAGGACATGGCCAATTTCATGGACAGCCACCTAGAAGGAGAACACAAACCTCTGTGTGGGGTCAAGCCTGGGGCTGGCGCCCGAGTTACAGAAGGCGGGCCTGTGCTCTAGGAAGAGCTGTGCTTGTTACGGAGAAGGGGAACCACCGTCAGAGAGGGAGGAGGGGACATGGACATGTCATCTGTACAGCATTGCCCCTGCCTGTCAACATGTCAGCTCGGGACCACTGACCTTGAGAAGGCTGATGCCCATGTCACTGGTGGGAGGTGTGAAGTGCTCATCGTCGTCAAAGTGAACGTCACCCAGGCGCCAGGCATGAGCAAACTCCTGTCCACTCCCGTCAAAAACCCGAGGACAGCCCAGGTGCCGGCCTGGTAAGAGGAGAAGGGGTGGTCCAGGTGAGCACGGGCCCATCACACAGACTCCAGCTACTGAGCACACACAGTGGAGGAATTGCCATCCAGTCGTGGAGGCGGACGCGGCGTCAGCTCCTGGCTTCACTGCTCAGTGGAGGAGCGTGGGAGGCACGGCTCACACAGTGGTCAGAGTCTAAAGACTGCTGGGGACGGTGAGAATGGAGAGGGGGCTGCTTTACTCTCCCAGCCAGGGGAGTGTGGGCGTGGGGGATAGACGTGATACCTAAAAGGTTTATGAGGAGATGGGATGAGAGCCGGATTCTAACCTCTGAGTGAGTCAAGAAACAGGAGGAGTCACTTGTGAGGAGTCACCGTCCCTGCATGTGTATGGTTTCCAATCCTGTGCCCCTGCACCCTCTGGGACTTGAACCCAGTGAGACCAGCAAGGCAGCTGTCAGCACCCTTAGTCGGGAGACGGGGCAGCAGAGAAGCTAAATCATTTGTCCACATCCACTGGGCAGGGGTGTGGTGGTGTCTGGGGCCTGGCCCTGAGTTCCCTGACTTGGTGCTTCTCCCTGGGAGGTGGGAGAGGGTGGAGGGTTGGCATGTGCTGAGCTCATGGGGGTCCACGTGGCCCTGCCCTGCTCCCCAGGGTCCCCATGTGGCTGGCCAGGCTCTCTGCACAGTGAGGAGCCTTCTCTTCTAATAAGGCACCTTCTACAGAGGGGGGGTTCATCTGCCCCGCCCTGCAGGCCACTGCAGCCAGGCCAAGACTGAGGTGGCATTTACCCATAGCCCAGTGGCCAGCTGTTAGGTGCCAGGGAGGCAGGGGGAGCCAGGCTGCACCCTTCTCACCTCTCCCAAAACCCAGTTTTATGTCAACCGTGGGCCCAGGGGCAGTGAGATCCTCCCGGAAATCCAGTGGTGTCACCTCACTCCACATCCTGAAGGCCAGTCTGAAAATGTGTCTCTGCTCCTCCACGGAGAGCTGGCTGCTCAAGGCCTCGCCCACCAGCCTCCAGGTCAGGGTCTTTTTGGAGAAGGCCCTGGCAACCCCTCCATCCGGGGGCTCTTCCTGCTGCCAGCCCGGCCCGAGCAGCAGCATTTGCAAGAAGCGCCTGCGTCGTGCGGCCCTGGGGCGTGGGCCTGGAGAGGGTGGTGGGACTGCAGGCGGTGGCAGCCTGGTGTCGGGGACTCCGCAGCGAGGCCTGTTCATGGCCGCCAGTGTGGCCGCATCCAACTCCCCACTGGCTGGCAGTGCATTCACCCGCTGGAATCTGCGAAACGCCTCGGCCAACGCGGTGACCTTGGTGGCCTCTGGTGGCCCCTCGGGGCTGGGAGCCCATGTTCCCTGAGACCCAGACCAGCCATATCTGGATAAGAATCGCTGCGGGAGAGAAATACACCCAAATCCGTGTGGCCGCCCGGTCCTGCCCTGCCCCGTGCTCTGCTGGACAGAGAGAGAGTGAGGCAGACACAGACACAGGGCCGGCTGTGGCCTGGTGAGTGAGGTGGGAGGAGGGGTCATGGCTGCAGAGGAGAGGTCAGGGTGGGAGGTGGGGACTCTAAGGAAGGCCAAACGTCACAGTGTGGAGGAGGCTACAGGGAGCCTGGCCTGTGAGCCAAGTCAGAGTTCCTGGAGGCTTCTTCCCAGCCCCCAGAGGCAGGGAGGCAGGGGCCCGGGATGGGCCACAGCCGTGTGACGGGGCAGCTGAGGCAGATCCAGGCCAGCTGTGTCCCCTCACTGCCCTCACCTCCAGGGCACCCTTGGGGCCAGAGATTAACCTAGGAAACCCCAAACATCTGCTCAGTGTATGGTGACAACTAGGACCACTGTCCAGTGTGGGTTCAAGGGCCTCCCCTGTCCACTCCGTGTCCACCAGGACTCTCTGGAAGCAGGAATCTTCCCCACTGGGTTCCTTGCCCACATCCTTCACCCTGAACTGCAGCAAAAGCAATGGATGTCACCGGGCAGCTCTGCTGAGGAGCCTGACCTCTGCTAGGGCCACCTCTTCTCCAAATCCTCAGACACTGTCATGGTGGACAGCCGTGGCATGCCGTCAGAACTGTGGCTTGGCCACTTAAAATGTTGTGTGCTTGCATGTAGACAGGCAGCCGACATGTGAGTCTGCAGTCTCCGTGATGGGCCACCCTGCCGAATACCAGCTAATATCATGAAGTATCGTTGCTCCTACAGGAACCACAGAAGCCTGTGCAGCTCCCTCCGCCCAGCCTGTCTGTCCCTCCCCAGACTCTGCACAACCCATTCTGGCCTATGTGTGTGTACATGTGTGTGTGCGTGTGTGCAGGCAGGTGCACGGGTGTGCACACTGAGCGTGCATGGGAGTGTGCTCATGGGCGGTGCTAGTCTTCCTGCCCTCTCCCACCTCAGCAGCATGGAGGTCGGCGATGGGCTTGGCCTGGCGCAGGGGGGATGTCTCCAGGTCTGCGTGGTCCCGGCTGTGGAAGAGGGTCTCAGGCTGGGCTGGGCTGGGGGCAGTGAACCAGCAGAGCAGCAGAGTCGGACGGAAGATGGAGGCAGTGAGCATGGTGGGATGGGAACCCTGCTGCTCCTGCCCGGCTCCGTCCCCGTCTCCCCTTGTTGAGATGAGCCTGGCCTGGGGTATCTTTTGTAAGCAGCCACCACGGAGGGCCGGGCTCCCGTGTCCACGTGTTTCCCACCTAGCCCAGAAGCGTGCCCACTAGGAAGCCACACAGCAGGCCCTGGGTGCTGCCTTTGAAGACCCCAGGGCCACCTTTCTCAGGGGTGTGAGAACTCCCCTCCTCTCAGGTCCCCGTGTTTGCACAACCCTTGGGTAATTACATCGCAAACCTGCAGATGCCTGTGGAATCCATTTCCATGGAGATACGTGTGAGTGAGTTTGCTGCCCTGGAATTACTAGGAATCTCCACTGGTGTCAGTGGAGGCACAAACCCTCATCCTCACAACCTGCACCCCAGAACTGGGCCTGAGCTAAGAACCATGAATAGTACTTTGATCATAGTTGGGGTTTTTTTTCTTGGTGAAGAGGGTTTGAGGACTTTTAGTTTGTTACTCAGGCTTTTCTTGTTTTTCATTTGTTTTTTTTTTTTCTTTATAAAAAGAATACCTAGTCAGTTATTATAAAATTTAAAAGTACTGAAAATAAAGGGGACGACATATAATTCAGGTGGTGACATTTCTGTGAGTATGCTTGCAGACACATCCGTGCACGTGTGTAGAGAATTATTTGTGTGTATAAAATTTCACATAGGCTCAGCGCCTGTGGCTCAAGCGGCTAAGGCGCCAGCCACATACACCTGAGCTGGCGGGTTGGAATCCAGCCTGGGCCCACCAAACAATGATGGCTGCAACCAAAAAAAATAGCCTGGCGTTGTGGCCGGCGCCTGTAATCCTAGCTACTTGGGAGGCAGAGGGCAGGAGAATAGTTTGAGCCCAGATGTTGGAGGTTGCTGTGAGTTGGGATGCCACAGCTCTCTACCCAGGATGATAGCTTGAGGCTCTGTTTTTTGTTTTTTTGAAAAAAAATAATAAAATAAAATAAAATAAAATTTCACATAAAACATATGTTCTTTATTATCATAACTCAACGGAATGTCAAGGCACTTTTCTGTGTTTCTGAATGTATTTATCATTCTAATTAATGACCGCATGGTGTCTCATTCTATGGGTTAGAAGTTTCATATAAGGATAAACTAGAATCACTTGAGGTTCTAGGCTGTACCTCAACCCATGCTGTCTTGCTTGGTTTCCCCTCTCAGAGAAGCCTTGAATCTCTCTGGACTCTGAAGACGGAGCCTCCCCTACTGGGCTTTTATTGAGCAGACAAAGCAGATGGCCTCTGGAAAGCACTGGCTGAGGAGGCCGCAGCTGTCCAAGGGCTGACCATAGAAATTTGAACACAGTGAGGTGAACTTTCTCTGGTGCTCCACAATTTCTCTTCCCTCAAGTCCCACCAGCTGCAAATCATCCTGAAGGAAGTGGCCTGGAACCCTGAGTCACCGAGTGAAATGCCACCTGAGTGATCTGTGAAACGAGCAGGAAATAAAATCTGTTGAGCCTGAGATTTGGCTTGGTGGGCACGGCAGTTGGTCACTCGCTGCTCCCCGAGACGCAGCTCCCACAGAGGCCGCAGTCTGCCCATCACCCTCGTTCTGGAGGCCGTGCAGCTCCAGGGCAGGACAGTGCTCCCATCACCTCCAGGTCCCAGCCGGCTGTGGTGTCCATGCAGATGAGCAATGCACACTCTGGCCTCTGCTCCTGACTTGGTCCGAAGATGCTCACCTCCACTCCATGGGAGCTGCCTGTGGCCTGGCCTTGCCCAGCCCTGGTAACCACTGGACTGACGCGCCTCTGAACCCACAGGTGTAGGTGGCCCCCATACACCTACCACTACCTCTTCTGGGAGCCACTCACCCCCTTGTCCCTGTCACATGGCCCTTTGACCCCAAGTGGATGGATAGCTTCACCCCACCTACCAGCTTCTGTCGATCCCTGGTTTCTTCCCCAGCTTAGAGCCAGGGACTCTGACTTGAACCAACCCCCAGGTGCTTGGATCTGGATTCCTCTCCCCACAGCTGCACCACGCCTGCTGAGCCCCACTGCGTTTCCTTTGCACTCACCACTGAGCCCCGGCCTGCTTGGCAACCCCGCCCACTTCCCTTGAATAGTTCCTGTTCCTCCACTTCTTGGGTCACACAGATGCCTGCTGGGAGACTGAGCCCGGGGGCAGGCAATGGGGGAAGTATGGGGAGGAACAAAGCAAGTACAAGTTCAGGCTCTGGTGCAGGAATTTCCACCCCAGTATTTCAGAGAAGCCTGAAGGAGGTGGGTTAAAGACCCTGATTCACTGTGATTTGCAGATCAGAGCTTGGGATTCATGGGACAGGTGTGATGAGAAGAGCACTGGCGTGCAGGTGGGGCTGCCCTTACTTCCCCATCATCATTCAGCAAGTGCTTACCACCGTCCTTGGGGCGGGAGCTGAGAAATGAACCCAATGGACACACTACCCTCAAGGAACTTGTATTCAAGTGGGGCACACTGGTAATAAACAGGAAAAAAAGGAAGAAATTCAAATAGTGGCAGATGCCAAGGATGTCATTAAGGAAAGTGAGTGCCTGGGATGCTGGGATGGGGGAGGAGTGACTGTTGAGGCAGGACAAACCTCTGGTGCAGTGGAGGTCTTGAGCAGTAACAAAGATGAGAGGGACAGTCACATGTGAGTTTTAGGCACAACAGAAGGCAAGTGAGAAGCCCCCCAGCAGGCGGGGATGGCTGGGCCTGTGCAGGGTTGGGGTGGGAGGGGAGGTGGGAGAGGGACAGGAAATGGTCAGCGGTGAAGAGCAACAGGGCAGAGGAGTCTGGCTGTTACTCTGAGTTCAGGTGCCCCCCCTGGCTAATGTTTAAAAGAAACTTCTGAGCAGTGCTGTGGAGGTCTGAGGCTGGTTCAGGTTGGATCTCTGAGGGTGAAACATTCTCGATCCCCTCAACCGTCTGTGGTTCTGACTGTGCAGCAACCCAGGACCCCTCCCGGGCTTGAGGACAAAGGGTTTCCTGAGGAGGCCACAGGCTGCACTGTGACTTGAGAGGGGGCATACCTAGTTGGCCCCTGGATCAGGTGTTTGGCCCCACACCGCATGCTGCAGCAGCAAGGCAGTCCCTGGACACGCTTACAAGGACCAGTAGCCTAGCACTGGCCCCGCAGCCTGCGCTCTGCAGGAAGATGAAGGCAGGCAGCCTCTCGCTGGCCAAAGACTGTACTTCTGAAAGTCAGGTCTCAAAACTCACGTGGAAGCCTTCCCTAATGGGGATAAGATGATCCTTCTTGAGGACTGCTATGGTTTGAATGTTCGTGTCCCTCCAAAATTCATGTTGAAATGTGACCTTCAGGGCAACAGCAGGAAGAGACGCAGCCCTCAGGAGGCAAGTACCGAGGGCTCTGCCCTGCGCCATGTCCTCATGAAAGGTGCTCAGCCCTTTGCCTTCCTGACCCTTCAGGCATGTGAGGACACGGTGTTCAAGGTGCCATCTTGGAAGCAGAGATCAGGCCCTTGTCAGATGCCACACCTTGACCTTGGACTTTATAGCCTCCAGAACCATTAGAAAATACTTTTTTTTTTTTTTTGAGACAAAGTCTCACTATGTGGCCATTGGTAGAGTGCCGTGACATCACAGCTCACAGCAACCTCAAACTCTTGGGCTTAAGCAATTCTCTTGTTTCAGCCTCCCAAGTAGCTGGAACTACAAGCGTCCTGCCCGCCATAACACATGGCTATTTTTTGTCGTAGTTGTCATTATTTGGCAGGCCCGGGTGGAGTTTGAACCCACCAGCTCCCGTGTACGTGGCGCCCTAGCCACTGAGCTATAGGCGCCAAGCACACAATTTCTATTGTTTGTAAATTATTGTTTATAAATATTCTCTGGTATGTTGTTATAGCAGCACAAATGAACAAAGACAGGGATCACAGGCTTGAGGAATTTGTTACTGAAGGGTCTTACTCCTGAGACTATTTTTCTAAACTTTATTGTGCAGCAGGCCTCTGCAGCACGGGGTGACAGGGCGCGGGGAACTGTGCTCACCATTTGGACTGTTGGCTTTTCTCTGGGAGCATTCCTTTCCCCAATTATCACTGAACACTCAAGTGCTTGATTAACCGAATTGCTTATTCCAGGTGAACTGAATTGCAAGGAAATCAATTGGAATTAGGAGAGACGGTGAAAGAGGAAGGCATGTGACCTACAGTAAGGGCAGAAGGAGGGACCAGGGGCCCCTGGACAAGCTGGTTCCTGATCTGCACAGGCCACCTCCCATCTCTGAGCCTAGGTAAGGTTTGGTTGGAAGCTTCTAGAATCTCCTTAAGCCATGAGACGCATGACCTAATTGTCAATGGGACAGTTAAATTTTTTCTAAAACATGCATCATTAAAAAAATGCACATTTACAAAATGGATTCCAAGTTCTCAGTATTGAAAACAGTCATTCCCATAGGCAATCTTTGCGCCTGAAGTGGTCAAGGAACTAACCCTCCCCTCAGACCGGATCTCTGGGCTCTCTGCTGAGCGGGTCCTTTTCCCTGCGGTGGCCACACCAGGGTGAGGTCAGGAAGAGTAGGCAGCTTCGCAAAGGCAAAAAGGCCCTCGTGTAGAGTCTTCTCCTCCTTACAGCTTGGGTTTGGCGGTCGGTGAGCAGAATGTTCTCTGCCTAGAGCTGTGTGCCGGTGCTGTCTGGCTGTCACTGACCTCGCTGAGCTTGGTATCCAGTGTATATGTCAGCACCTGTGCTGGGAACTCTCAGTGTCCCCTCAGTCATTGCCAGAGGCCTGGGGACAGTAATGTGGGCTTTCTAAGACCCTGGGCAGCTGAACTACATGAAGATCGTGGGGTAGCTGACAAGGAGGCTAATTCACTTGAGTTCTTTTTGTTTTTGGAGACAGAGTCTCAGTATGTTGCTCTCGGTAGAGCGCCGTAGCATCACAGCTCAGAGCAACCTCAATCTCTTGGGCTTAAGCAATTCTGTGGCCTCAGAGTCCAAGTAGCTGGGACTACTGGTGTCTGCCACAACTCCCGGCTATTTTTTTGTTGTAGTTGTTATTGTTTGGTAGGTGCAGGCTGGGTTTGAACCCCCAGCCCTGGTGTATGTGGCCAGTGCCCTAGCTGCTGAGCTACAGGTGCCAAGCCAACTTGAGTTCTTTTCAAAATGCTTCTTGCCTTCTCTGGAGGAGCAATTTTCCACACAGGTAAAACAAGACAGGGACCTTGCCATTTCCCACAAATCAATTACCTGTGGGAAGTTAAGCCTGTGAGTAGGGTGGCAAGTCCCAGAGCACTGGCACAGCCTGGCTGGGGGGCAGGTAGTGACCCGTAAGACTGCTCAGATGCAGAGCTATGTCTGTACTTATTTTACCTAAGCCTCTGGGACAAGGAGTCCCCCCATGCAACTATTACCATCATCCAGTTTAATTTTGTCCGGTTTCTGTCACTCACTAGCTATGTCACCTGAGAAATCATTTCACCTTTTAAGCCGATTTCCTCGCCAGAAAAAAGGGAACAATAGTAAGGTGTACTCCTGGGTTGTCACGGGGAAAGGCGCTCAGATTCGTCAGTGCTGTGCACAGGGCTACAGCACATGGCAGCTGCTTGACGTCAGATGCCTCCCAGCAGGGCCTCTCAAGGACAGAGACGTATGGGCAGCAGGGACCCTTCGCTCCATCAGCCAGCATGCCACTCAGACAGACCCAGGTTTTATCCAACCCAGCTGAAATTCCAGGCCAAGATCTAAAAAGTAGGAATAAAGCTTGGGGACAGATTTTCAAAGCCTTTTGCAGGGCACTGCATTTGCAGATGACCTAATTTTATTAGGTACCACCCTCCCTGACCCTCCTACCCAGGCAGAGAAGATGGTCTGGCTGTGCAGGGCAGCTGGGCATCTCTGAAGGAAAGGGGGTCTGTGTATTTGAATGCAATTGTCCAGAGCTTATAAGCAGGAACTTCAAGGTCCTTCTTATAGCATGAATAAACTGGCTGCATACAGAGCAAACTTTATCATTTATACCAGGCCTGTCACCAGAGATGAGCGTATCTGTCTCCTCCTGAACACATCTTTGCACTGAAAATGACACCCATCAAGTAACAGACGCCAACAAGCGGCCAGTGTGGTTTATTTGGTTTCCTTCATCACAGGGCCTGGGCTGGGGTCTAAGCTGGTGTCTGCAGAGAGTGGTCACATGCACGTGACCTGATTCTTAATCCCCAACTGGTTCCACTCAGACTTGAGGCAGAAATTTGATGGTGGCAGCTCCCAAGGGTCCTGATGCCCAGCTCCATGCGGAAGCAGCGTCCAGCGGTCCTGGCCCCGTGGGGGAGGAGCCCAATCCAGGATGGCCGCAGGGGAAGGACTCAGCAACAGTCGCAAGGCTGCAGCGCCTTTCTGATGCCAGTGGCCAGGGCCTGCGGTGTGGGGCTTTCTGCAGTGCAGCTCACGGGCAGTCCCTGGGTGGCCAGGGCACGAGCTGTGGTGGGGCCAATGGCTGCAAACTAGAGAGAGGGGAAGCAGAGCTTCCGCACAGCAGCAGTGCTGGGGTGTGTGGCGGGCAGCAGGCGCAATTTGGACCTTTCTCTTCACGTGATGCACTAACATAAATGATAACGCTGCCTCATTCTGAAAAATACCTCTGCACATGGTCTTATCCCAGCCTCCCTGCCCCACCCTGAGAGCACGCTGTTCCCAGAACTCAGGTCAGGGGCAGGATGCACTGGCCAAATGGGAACCCGCCTAGGGGCTACATCCCTGCAGCCTGTCCTCCAGCTCCAGCGAGCTCTGCTTTGGCTGTTAAGGGGCCCTGTGTGGGGTCCGCAGAAGCTGGGTGTGGAAAGGAGACAGGGGCTCTGGGGCCAGAGTTCAAATCCCAGCCCCTTAGGACAGTGGCCTTGGATGTGACCCACCCTCTCTGGCTTCCATCTCCTTCTCTGTAAAACGGAAAGGGAAATGGACCCTTCACTGGGCCATTGTGGGATTAAACAGGGTGACACAAAACCCCGCTGTATCTCTTACCTTAATTTGATCAATGCTGTTACCAGATAACTCTTGAATATGCTTGAGAGTGTAGGTAATGCCAGAGGGACTGAAAAACGCTATGCTGGCTGGAATGCCCTGTGGGGAGGGGACAGGTTCAGTCCCTCCAGAGGGACTGAAAAAACGCAATGGTGGCTGGAATGCCCTGTGGGGAGGGGAGACAGGCTCAGTCACTCCAGAGGCAGGAATGCCCCCTGGGGAGGCAAGACAGGCTCAGTCTCTGCCTTGAGGTTGAGGAGAGAGGACTTTCCTCCAGCTTTACTGGCGTAATTCAAACCACAGGCGGCCCAGGTGGCTTTGTGATAGGAGTGGTTCTGGTTGACGCTGGCATTTCAGAATCCCAGGAACTGTAGGAAAGAATAGGCTGCAACCCAAAGGCTTGCCCTGCACCTTGGTCACTCTGCTGGCTCCCAGGTCTGTGTCTGCCTGGCCAGAGGACACTGGCACTTGGAGCCCAGTGCCCAGCAGACTGGACAATGCCCCTAGCTCCTGGGGTCAAATGACCCTGATGGCGGGAGGCAGCAGCCCTGCGTCTCCCTGGAGACCCTCCCTTCTCTGCAGGCAGAGAAGACAGTGGCAGTGAGCCCTTCTGCACTGGTGTGTCCTCACAGACCCGCCCCTTCCAGCAGGGCATCTGAGGCCATCCTGGGTGAGGAGAGGGCGGTGTCTTAACTGAATACAAATGTTGGAGACATCAGTCAACTTAAGACTGTCTATTCTCCTGCATGGGGCCTCCACTGTCCCCTTGGACTCCCTAATTCAATGCAGACCCTGTGGTGAACACTGTAGGTTTCCCACTGTGGGCCCAGCCCCGGCCTCTGCAGCTCCACTGGGGCCCGTTTTCTTCAGCCTTGTAAGTATCTTGGATGCTATTCAAAGAGCTTGGCGTTAATCTCCTTTAATTCATATACAAACTTACCATTTCACAGAGGCACAAATGGCACCTCAAAAAGGCTGCGCCCTGAGAGTCACATGCTGGGGATGATGGAACCACATACAGCACCAACATCTGTGAGCTCATGCCTCCCCCATGCTGCCCCACCCAGCCGCCCCGTCAGAGCTCTTCTGGGAAATACCGCCTACCTGCTTGGAATAGTAGCTGTTCAGGTTGCCCTGGATTCCTGGGTGTGCGGCTGTCTGATAGACAGTGAGGCTCTCCATGGGGATCCCTGGGCACAACCAAAACCAGGATTCACTGCCCTGGGACACAGTGGGGCGTCTGCCACCTCAGAGTACATACAGGTGGTGGAGCCCTCCCAGAGCAGCACCATCCCCTAAACAGCCACCTGACGCAGAGACCAGCCCCTGCTGAACACAGTGTGGAGGAGGCTGGGATGGCTGAGGATGACAAAGGCCCCGGAACCACAGCTCCCTTCGTACCCACAAAGCCTTTGGTCCGTGTTTTTGTGGGTTTGTCCACAGGGCTGTCCCTATTCACCCTGTGAATCCCACATAGAGGGGATTCGTGATGCCAGGAAGCAAGATCTAAGGGCACCCCCTGACAGGCCAGGAGTCTGGGGCCCCGGTGCACGCCAGCTCTGCCCCACAGGGCCTCGGGGTGCCCACTGTAGATGACCTGATTAGGTTCTGGACCTTCCCACATTCCTTCCCGGGCCATTCAGTGACAATACACTTTCCCTGGATTCCCAGGGTGATAAGGGGGGCACTGATGGGTTAGCGGTCACAGTGTACTGACAAGGCTGCCACACAGGAGCCAGAATGTGCCAAGAAGCAGTGAAATTGCGGGCTTATGAAAATGAAATGGACAGGAGAGCAACCTGCTCTGAAGTGATCCAGATTTCAACATAAAATAGCAATTTATCATTTTAGGTTTGGGAGTTTGAAATAAACTGAAGCATCAAACCTCTGATTTGTATATAATTTCTATAAGGATAACTGGGACCAAGCTTTCTCTTATTTTTCCTGGTATTTTCTTGTTCCAGAAAGGCTAATGATTGTGCTGATGTTATTAACTAATGTTCTCTGCCTTTATTCCTGGCAGCATTTAGAAGATAGATGAGAATTTGAGTAGAAGAGGCACATTTTTATATGAGGGGGGAAAGGGGACGTTACAAAGCCTGAGACCATCCTGGGTCACACTGTGTGGACGGTGCGGTTAGAATGAGACAGAACATGCGAAGGTCACAGTCCACACAGTGGACTGAGCGGCTTTCAGAGAGCAAGGTCATGCTATGCAATCTCAGAGTAGCCCAGGAGGTTGGTACGACAGTTACACCTACTTCCCAGATAAGGATACTGAGGCCCAGAGCGGTGGCATCACTTACCCCATTCACACAGCAGGAGAATTGAAACCTGCTCTAATCTCACCCTGAAGTTGATACTCCAAACCACTGATATGCCTTGCTCCCAGACCAACTATGTGACAGGAAAGGAGTGCAGGTGACACTCATGTGACCATGTGGGTCAGTGATGGGGACATGCTCCAGAAGCACAGGCTGCTTCTGGACACCAACCATCCTGAGAGCCACAGTGGATATGACCCGCTATTGTGAGATCAGCTCTGTCTGTGGACTTTCTTCTACATGTGGAACCAAGCCTGTTTCCACATGTAGAACATCCTGCTTGTCACCTCAGTTATCTCCCCTGGGGCCACCTTAACACCTCCCGTCCCCACCCTCTTGCTGAAGGCAGCCAAGTGGGCTGGGAAGAGCAGGTGCAAAGCAAGGCATGTGCAGCCGAGCTCAGTGTGGGGAGTGTCCCTGTGGTCCCTTGGGCCAGCACATCCACCCCAGGCCTGCTGTCCCTTGTGTGAACTCTGCAGGGCTGACCATGTCTACTTCCTTCACTGCAGAACCTCTGGTGGAGCCCGAAGAGGCCAGCAATGCAGTCAGCAAATTCTAGTCACCTTCATCCTGGAGCATTTTCGGCAGGATTTCTCTCTTGAGGTTTCCACAGGGAAACAGAAGAGGTAATGCTGATGACTCCCCTGTGAACGAACAACAGACTCTGTAAATGTTTGTGACACCTCAGGGCTGTGCCTGTGTTCAGGGGGTGTCGCGGGAGCTCCGGGAGAGGAAGCAGCACAGCAACCCAGGCTGCCCCCGATCCTCAGCTCAGCTCGTCCTCTGTGCTCTGTAAATGGGCAGCTGCTCCCTCATGGAACGTGTAAACGGTGCTCAGAGAACTCACATCGTCTTGACAAAGGGCTGTTGTTGGCCTTGTCCTTCCAGTTCTGGGAGCCTGTGGGGCCCTGGCCTGCTGTCACTACTAAGAACACAGGCTTTGCACTTTCAAGTGAGAAAGATCTGGTGCTGGCATCAGGGACAAATGTTCCTACCTCTGGAGGTGGCCCTGGATGAACCAGGGCTCCCACTCAGGAGGCAGTGGGGAGCTGGAGGCCAGCAGGAGTTCCCTACCCCTCCTCTCCCAGCCCTGCCCACAGCCACTAGGCCAAGGGCTCCAAGAGTTGATGTTAGGTCCCATGGAGACACGCCAGCTGAGAAGGACCTGCCTATCACTCCCACCCCCTGCTCTCCACTGGGGGAGGCTTCTGGCATTTTCACTCCTAGGCTCTTCACAGTATAAGACAACAGAATGCGATTTGAATACCGATTTGCAACAACACCCCAAACTGAAGGCTTGTCAGATACCAGAGTCTTCTCCCAAATGAAAACGAAGCATTTTAGTAGAAATAGTTCCCCCCACATCTGTCCATTAGATGTAAGAAATTTTAATGGGCACTGGTCATGCAGAAACATTACACATCTACTGCAACCGCGGCAAAGAACAAAACAGACTCCCCCATCTACACACCCAGCAGCAGCTGAGCCGCAGCCCCACTGCAGGCCCTTCATTTCCAGCACAGAGACTCACACACTAGCGAGCGACTTCTTATTCACTCTGCTCTGTAGACGTCAGTGCCGAGATAAGAACACAATGACCCTGGAAACTCTGAAATGTAAGCAATGGAGCCTGCACTCATGCACCGTAGATGCCGCCAAAGCCATGTCATGTTGTACCTTCCTCACCTGAGCCCAGGCATCCCTCCGGGGTGTGTGCATTGGTGTGGGCAGGCGGGATGCTGTGTGCATGTTCATGTGTCTGTGTGCACCTGCAGGATGCCGAGTGTGTGTTGGTGTGGATATGCGGGATGCTGGGCGTGTACATGTGTGCACATGCAGACTTCTAGGGTGTGTGTGGGCACTGTGCACATGCAGATGCTGGGTGTGTGTGCATCACATGCTCCGTCTGCCTCGGACTCTTTCTGTCTTGTGTATGTGCACACACAGGTATCTGGCTGGGGCAACTGTGGGGAGCCAGCAGGGAAACCAGATGTCCACCCTACAGACAAGGAAGAGGCCAACAGAAGGCCCACGCTCTGCCCTCGCAGCAGCGAAAGCTCATTCTTACTGCTGACTCCTGGAGGACGGAAAGCCCCGTAGGCCCCGTGTGTGGGCACAGAGCTCACAAGGCCAGGTTGAAGTGTCTCTTGAGGGCAGGTGCTGGTCTCTTTGTCACTGTACCACCTGTGCCTAGCAGGGAGCCTGGCTGGGTAGGCTCAGGGCCCACAAATGCCCAATCAGCTCAGCAGACATCACAGGAGATGCAGTGCCCTATCGCCAGAAAGGAGGAAAACTTGAAAATGTCCCGACTGAGTCCTCCTGTGCTGCTGAGGGGACCTGACTGCAGCTGTATTTTCTGAGTGTTAATGCTCTTCAAGAAAGCAAAGACAAAGAGTCCATTCCTTCTGGGGATAAGCTTAACACTTACAGATTTATTGTCAACCCAAATAAATCAACACAGTGGTTAAAGCTAACTGATCTTCAACCCAATTATGTAAATGCAATGGCTAAAGCTGACATAGAAAGAGTGGATTGTGGAGATCAAAGGCTTTGCTCTCCATTCCTTTAATGGGAAGAGGAATTCCCTAGGAGAGTGTTACTGCAGCTGCAAAGGGGACTCAGGAAATAGTCACTGTGCTAAGAAGAATGTGTTCCAGCTCCATCCAAACATGAAAGAGGTAAAGTCACACATTCTTCTTAGCAAACTATCTCAAGAATGGAAGAAAAAGTATCCAATGTATTCAGCCTTACTATGAAGCTAATTTATAGCTTTCATATAAAGACTATAACCCAATTATAGCACAAGAATATGGGGAAAGGGGCAAGGGAGGGGAGGGGAGGAGGAGGATGGGTGGACGGAGGGTAAATGATGGGATCACACTTATGGTGCACCTTAGAAGAGTACAGGTGAAACTTACTAAATGCAGAATACAAATGTCTTCATACAATAACCAAGAAAATGCCATGAAGGTTATGTCAAACAGTTGGATGAAAATATTTCAGATTGTATATGAAGCCAGCACATTGTACCCCATGATTGCACTAATGTACACAGCTATGATTCAGTAAAAAAAGAAAGAAATAGTCACTGTGGGTAATTAAGATAAAACCTCATCTTCCTGAAGAATGTGCATGTCCTAACAATTACAGCCCTTTTCCCCCCTCTCAGGCCTCTGGCTTTGAACAGTGGTCTGCGCAGTCAGTGGGCGCTTAACTGCAGGTACTCAGGAAGAGGCTGGTCCAGTGACGGGAGAGTCCAGCAAGGCCGCTAGGCTGCAGGAACCCCAGTGTCCAGGAGGACGTTTCAGACAGACTGCAGCAAGCTCCACCTGCCGCGGACTCTCCTTCTCTCTTTCTAAGAGTTATAGTAACTGCTGCCTGTTAACATTTAACTTACAATGGCTTTTCCATTAGAGGAGATATCCTGGGAAAGAAGGAAAATCTACCACAATGATGAATATCAGATAAAATGGGTTAACAGCTTTAAGCACTTATAATAATGCCCACCAGAAAGGAAATATTAAATAAGTGTTAACTGAAATAAATAAGCAATAACTATGCATTGGCCTGTTTACTACAAGAACTGGAAGTAGATTTTAAAATTGGGTTTCAACATTTACTAGGGAAGAAAAATCATAAATGCCTTGGTAAAACCAAGGTGAAGGTCCTTATTAGCAGTCAACATGGATTTTTATTCAGATATTCTAATTGCAAATGAAAGATGTTTTAGGATCCACAGATATGCCAGTAATAAGTTAGAGGAAATAACAAAGGCTTTGGAAAGAATGCAGAGCAGAGTTCTCCCAGATAGGGGCAGAATGTGTTGATATCTACTCAGCCAGGCCTTGAATCAGTTAATTAAAGCACCAATGTAATAGCTTAGGGGTGACACTGATCCCTTCTGCCTTGAGTTTGCAAAGCTACACCACCAGCCTGATGGTTCTGGGCCTTCTAATGAGCAATAACTCAGCAGGTTCCCTTCTGTCTCCTTGCAGAACAAACTCGTGTCAGCTGCAGGTACAGCACAATTTCCACCCAGGAAACAGGTGGGAGCCACCTATTCTGTTAAGGAACTAATTGTTGGCCCACCCACAGAACCAAAAACCATTCTTTGTCAATCCTGGCACTTTATCCTATTAGGAATGTCAAGATCTACAATTTGAATACTTATTTCTACATTTATAAAGGAAAGGCTTTGATACCATTTATACTATGACTCCCTAGAAACATCAGAAATAAAAAGCTAGAATTGGGTCATTCTGGGCCATCTGTGTCCTGACCAACCGTCCCTGGACTGACCTCTGCACGTTGACCTGAAAAATAACGCCAGGGCCGGGGCCATGTAACAAACAGCCCCTCCAGTGTTCACCACCCTGGACAGTGAGGCAACTGCCCTTGGCTTCTCAGCAGCGGTGTTTCAGCCCCTGGCTGCAAAAAAATTGGTTACTACCCTTTCTAGGCTGATGCTAAAAATAAAACAGCCCTCAGCAAAGCACACCAATAGGGAACATTCCACAGGAAGCAACAAGGCAGCCAATAGGCTGTTGCCAAAGGGGCTAATCAGCTGTTCAGTGGTCCTCAGATGGTCCTTCACCCGGCCTCCAAGGGCTCTCCCCCCAGGTGCCAGGCTGAGCACATCTGCCCTCACGCAGCACAGGTGGCCACAGAAGAAGGTCACAAGTCTTCACTAGCAGCAAATGGTGAACACTTTTTACCCCAAATTACCGTCTTCTGAACTGTATATTTGTAGCTTGAAAATGTCTCACAGTTCTGGCTTATAAAATCTTCTACAGCAAACGTGGCATGGTGACTTCTCTGTCTGTGTAGCTCAGTTGGGGGGAGGGAGTTCTGAGACGGTGCAGGCTCCCTGCAGTGCAGACCTAGGCATCCACCCGGAAGTCCTGTGTGCTCCTGGAGGTGAGCGAGGTCAGGGGTCCCAGCAGCCCCTTTCCTCTGGGCTCAGGCAGCCCTCAGGGGCCCTCCCTAGGCCCTTGTTTGTCACCGAGGACACAGCTAAACCCCAAACACCACCAGTGATTCATCAGCTCGCCAATATGTCCAATCTGCAAATCAGTCTTAGAATCCTCCCTTCTCTTGGATTCCTCTGACTTTCTCACCTGAAAGGACTGAATGTATTTTGGACTAAGTAATTTCTAGAAGCACATAGAAAAAGGGAACTAAGAAGAGCTTTGGAGCAGCCTGCCCAGCCTGCACCTTTTAGGTCTGTTCCCTTGGACAAGTCACCCTTTCTCTCAGTTTCTTCACCAGTAAACGTGGGGCCAATAATCATCCCCAAGTCACAGCTCAGGACAACAATGTGTCAGCCAATTAGACAATATGCAGGAAACGCCACGGGCACACGGCAGGCTCCACCTCCTCACTCTACTCCGCCGCGAGTGTTCCCAGTAGCGGGTCTATAATTCCCGCAGGGCCTCCAGGCCGTGCTCAGCTGCGCCCTGTGTGTGGTGTCTCTGGTTTTCAAAAATGCCCTTTTTACTTAAGGGGTAAGTTTCTGAGACACACTCGCAAAGTCCCAGGAACAGCAGAACCGATCCCTAATCTGGCGACTCCCTTTTGGGCCCAGTTCTGGCCTGGCTGGTGCCAGAGAGGGAGTGGCAGCCGGTATTCCTACCTTAGCCCTGGGGACAACCCTCCAGCCTGGGTCTGAACAGGGGGCTTAGGTAATGCTGCTGCGCCTCAGGGCTCCTGGTGACTGGCTGCCCCCAGCACGCCCCTCCAGCCTCCGAGTCCACCTCTCCTTCCACTTTCTCTGCTCTATTGGGAGGCCCTGTCTTTCCTGAAGGCCCCTCTATGGTGGGAATGCCACGGTGTGCCCTTTTAAAGCAGATTTCCTGAAGTCCTCTACCTTCTTTGGGACACCCACCCCAGGACACTGCATACATACAGTAGGGAATAAATATTTGGTTTTCATCTCTGTTACTGGCCGAACTTCTAAAACTCCTGGCATTTCCTGACAGGGGAGAGAGGCGCATGTTCCGTTATTCACAATAAACTCCTTTAACTGTAAAATAATGAGGTAACTGCTGGTGGCCCCTAGAGAGCTTCAGGATGAGAGTTTGGGGGTACCAGCCACGTGATTAGAGGGTTGCCGCTTTCAGCCCCATCCCCTGACCTCTGGGGAAGGGCTGGAGACTGAGTTAATCACTGGTGGGCAAGGATTCACTAATTGTGCCCGCGTACAGGAGAGCTTCCAGGTTTGTAAACACATGCATGTGCCAGGACGGCCGTGCACCCCAACCACAGGGCCCTCCGGACCTCACCCACGTCCCTCCTCCTCCCTCTGTGCCTGTGTCCGTATATCCTTTATAATCAGTAATGCAAAGTGTTTCCCGAGTTCTGCGAGCCATTCTAGCAAATTACAAACCTGAGAGAGGGGGTGTGGGAACCCCCACTTCATAGCCACTCATTGGATAGAGTGTGGGTGCCCTGGGCACACAGACCCTGCATCTTTTGTGAGACTGAGCCCTTAAATGGTGGGGTCAGTGCTAACTCTGGGTAACGTCAACACTAGATGGAGTTGCAGGATCCCCAGCTGGTATCTGGAGCACTGGCGTCAGGGGTGCTCTGCAGGTAGAGACAGGTCCTTGTAGATGCCCGATCGCACGCAAACAGTTCATACCTATTCTTGGCACTTCATCTGCCATGCCTTACAATGGCCACTAACGTCTATGTCCGCCACCCCTGGCCCCAGCTAAGCTGGGAGCTCCCAGCAGGCAGGAATGCAGTCAGGTCCCTCTCCAGCCCCCATGCCCTGCAAGGGACTGGCACACAGGTGCTCCTGCTGACCCACGCTGAACTGGCCTGCTCTCCTGTGACACGGGAGGGAATACAGGGGTGGGACAAGGGAGGCATCGAAGAATCTACCAAGCACCCAAAAGGCTTGTCAGAGCCACTGGGTGCAGATGTGCTGGGCTTAGGAGAGCACTGGCGGCTTCTGACTGGCTAATCACTCTGTGACTAGAGCTTACTCCTTACAGTGGGCAGAGAGGCCCGTGGAGCCTCCGTCCACAGGATCAGGCACACATATGCCGCTGTAGAGCCCCAGCACTGAACCTGATGGACTGAGGGGCTTCGCCAGCAGCTCCTGGAGGGCAAGTGCTCCATCAGGTTTGCTGACCGTGAGGGCCAGAAGGGGGATGGCCCCGCAGGGCTGCTGCCCATAGCTTGTGACCTCAGATAAGACCTGTCCTTTGGTCCCCCAGAGCCTCTCTCACAGCAATGTTGGAAAGAACTTTTGGTAACAGTGGGAACATTCTCTGCTATTCAACGTCATGCCATCAGCCAGGAATGACAACTGGGCCTTGAAATGTGCCTAGTATGACTGGGAACTGAATCTTCAATTTTATTTAATTTTAATTAACTTAATTTTAGATGTCTGTAGCAAATAGCCATGTAGGGCTAGCAGCTACCATCCTCGACAGCACAGCCTGCCTGGGAGATGACTCTGTCTTCACAGTGTAAAGCTGAACCCAGGTGACGAAGGCCCAGTGCCTGAGGACCTGGGTCATGGGAGCACTCAGGAAGTGCCGGTTAACAACATTAACACAGAGTGACCCAGGAAGGGTAAAATAAAGTTATTTTGAAAGTAAACGGGATGAGAAGAGAGAATTGGGAAGCTTAGGAAGGACGCCCCGGGGCCAGCAGTGCCTGTGACTGGCGGGTGAGCTCCGGGCGCTCTCGGGCCGCCGTGTGCAGGGAGATGGAGGACTTTGTCCCGCACAGGCTCCCAGGGTGCGCAGAAAACTACAAACCAGACAGGCTGCAGGCAGCAGCGGTGGCTCACGGTGGGAAGATCTCATAAGACATTAGCGTACCAGTTTACAGATCAAGAAAGGACAACATCACCTTGAGATGGAATATTTTTTAACACATATATATTGTTTTGCCTAAAAACAAAACCACCCACCACTGTTTCATAAGCCATAAAAAGGCTCATTTAATGGGTTCTCTCTATCTACCCTGATCACTACCCAAAGGGCAAAGAATATACCCCTCTCCTGAGACCTCAGAGGAAACCCGCAGTGGTCAGCAGTCCATCCTGCCCCTGCTTCCCAGCTCAGTAGACACCCCAGCAGTCCTGGGAAGAGGTCAGCACATTCCAGCCCTGGGTGGAGCCGAGCCCACTGTCTGCACAGTCTATAGCTGCTCTCAAGCTGCCACTGCAGAGCCCAGTAGTTCAGACCATCTGCCTGCAAAGCGTAAAATATCCAGTCCTTAACAGAAGTTTGCTAGCCCCTGGTCTCTAGCAAGGCCTGGATTTCCACTTCAGTAATACAAGGCAACATGGGTCTACTTCCTTCTCTCATGGACGCCACTGCACCTGCAGCAGGGCTGGGCACACAGGGAGAGGCAGGATGGGAGGCGCAGCCAGACTCGGCAGGACTGCCCTACACGTGCCTGGCCAACCTCTCCTTCCAAAATCTCTATCCATGTGTATATTCTTCTGAAGCCTAAAATTCCATAAGGATTTGGTCCCCACTTGACTGCAAACATCCCTAGAGACAGTGCCGTTTAAGTCCATGTGCAGCCCAATGATGACCTTGTTAGGTGAGCCGGCTCTCTACCAAGGAACAAGTTTCCGGAGAAGGAATTCGGAGCAGGAAGCTGCCCCTAACACGAAGGGGAAGACAACTCTCAGCAGAGGGTGCCCAGCAGCACCTCTGCCTCCGTCGCCCTGGAGTCCTCTCAGGGGTCTCTCCTCTGGTTTTACCTCCAAATGTTTTATTTGGTGCTATGTTCAAGTCACCTTAACTTCTTCGGTGTATAGCTAGAAAGGATGTCATACAAGTACGGACATATACATAGGTTACGTGCTGCTCCCAATCTTACCACTGAGGACGCGTGGAGGACATTTTTTTTTTCCCTAGGTAGCGGTTGTGAGATCAATAAACAAAAAATAAATGGGCTTCATTTGAGGTGATCTTTTTTTACTTACTGGAACAAATATATTCTGCAAGCTTTTCTGCATTTCCACAGTTTTCTCCTTTTGTATCCAGGCCAATTTTGCTCACTGGAAAACAACAAAGAAATGTATTTCTTTACATGGATATTGAAGTGCTTTTATTCCAGTGTGGTTTTGTTACTGTGCAAATACTCAGGTACATACTTTGCAAATCAGTAAGAGAAAGTCGACTTTTGAAAGGTGGTGCAGGAAGATCGCAGACGCCCATTCAGACGAGGAGCAGCCAGGTTCTGCCTCTGCCCCTATGTGTGGCCTTGGGTGAGGCCTTAGCTAGCTTCTTGGATCTCTCCTTCGCTCAACCGTTAAGACAGGAAAGTGCTTGCCATGTGGGACTGTGTTAAGGGCCGTGTGAGAAAATGCAGGCAACCCGCTTGACATCTGGGCTCGGTAAAGGCTGTTTTCTTATTGGTCAGGAGGTGGTGAGCACCCGGGATCTACTATTTTTGCAGGTGCCTGCATTAGAGAGCCTTCATTTTGTTAGGGAGACAAGTCCAGACCACATTCAGAAAGGTGTCCTGGGTTGACACGGCCAGAGTGCAAGAGAAAGTAGGTGAGGAAAAGTTCCAAAGCAATCTCCAGCAGAGACCCACAGCACTCCAGGTCACTGTGAACGCACGTCACTCACAGTGAAGGGCTATACCGGGTCAGCCTGGGGCGCACTATAGCCTAAATGAGGGTTTAGTTCTTGAACAAGGTTTACAGCTGCATGGCACATGTTTCTCCTTGACTCAACACAATCTTAATGTGTGAATTAAAAGCTGGTGCTGGTTTTTTTTTTTTTTCCCCAGAGATGGAGTCTCACTTTGTCGCCCTTGGTAGAGTGCTGTGGCATCACAGCTCACAGCAACCTCCAGCTCTTGGGCTTAGGTGATTCTCTTGCCTCAGTCTCCCAAGTAGCTGGGACTACAGGCACTTGCCATAATGCCCAGCTATTTTTGTTGTTGTTGTTATTGTTGCAGTTTGGCTGGGGCTGGGTTCGAACCTGCCACCCTCGGTATATGGGGCCAGCGCCCTACTCACTGAGCCACAGGAGCCACCCATCTGGTACTGTTTTTATTAAAGCTTCTATTTATTACTAGCCAGCCCCTTGTGTGACTCCTCAACAGAAGGCCCACAGCGCTCTTTCCTCAGAGAAGTGCCACACTCCTGTGCGTAGCTGGCAGTGTGGACTGAGCCGACCCCAGGCCCTTCCTTCATCAACACTCCCTGCAGAGTGGCCAGGCATTCACTATTTGGAAAATGCTGGTGAGCCTGGGTCTGTCTGGGGCTCACTCAGCTCATGAATAGGTACCTCAGAAAGGGGCTGGTATAGCCTTTCAATGCCATAGAGTCTTTTTTACTTTCAAGAGGGAATGACATTAAGGGCCACAGGAGACCCAGTTTTCTGGACTTGTGTGAACCTGTGGAGTGAAATCCCCTCCTTGTTTTCTATGCTGAAAAGGTGCCATTTGGTAAAAAGTAAAATAAATTCTTAGTCAAAGGCAGGTCAGTAAGAATCAAGAAATGAGACTGAAGATATTAACAAGTTTATGGATGACGTCTATAAAGTCTTTCCAGAGTTTATGGGAAAAGATGTCAATGGAAAAAAAAAAAAAAGAGATGGCCTTAAAAATGGTAACAAATCTCCATGCTCATGTGGGGGGCACGGTGGCTTTGGGAAATGCTGTTGTGGAGTCAAACAATGGTTGTGCCAGTTACGGAGTGTGTGACCCTAGCAATTCACATCTCTCAGACTCAGTTTCTGTTTTGGGTTTTAAATTAGGAAAATTTTCCTTATGAAAATAAGAAATCATATATATCAAGTTCACAGTGCCTGGTTTATAACAGGTAGTCAGATAATTTGTTACCACAGTACAAATATACAGACCTCACAGCGAAGTTGTTTTACAGTCTTTCTGTGCTGTGCATTGAGTTGTTAATTGCTATCTTCTGTGGGATCACTGGCCTGGGATCACAAGGCCAAGCAACAGTGGCCAGCAAATGGCTCCCAGGCCCAGCCCTCCAACCAGATGGGAAAGGCAGGGGCACCTCACCTTTGGGCAGACAAATGGAAGGCCTTCCCCTGAGGGGGCTGGCTGAATTGCAGAGTATCAGCTCAAAAGCCAACTAATTCTGTATCTTCAATGGAAACTTAAATCTTATTAAAATAGGTATATGTGGTCCAGCCAATAATGTTCTCGAGAAATTTTATGTAGTCCAGTACAGTAAGTCCTCACTTAACTTCATCAATAGGTTCTCGGAAACTGCCACATTCCGTGAGCGAGCATATAGCAAGTCCTCAAATCATTCAGTGTATTTCCTTATAACACTGAGAAAAAAACAATGTTTCACTATATGTCATTTGGCTTAAAGTGGTAATTTCCAAGAACCTATCAATGTAACAGGGTTCACTGGACTGTTTTCATTTCTACATTGAGAACATCTACCTTTTCTTCTCTTTGCTTTTCCTAACCTGGTCCACAGGCCCTGAGGAGCCAGGACAGCTCTTGGCCAGGGGTCTCCTGGATGATGTACAGTGGCACCCAGTGATTCCTGGGAGCCAGGTCCCTGGTTATTCCCCAACTTGCATGTGGCTGGACTGACTTGATTCAAATGAAAAAGATGGCAGAAGAATGGGAAGTCATTTCTGACATTAGGTTACATAAGACTGTGGCTTCTATCAGGGTTGAGCGGGGAAGCCAGCGGCCATGACTGAGGCAGCCCTGTGATAGGCCATGTGGAGTGAACTGGGAAGGAGACCTTCTGAGGCCTGCTGACAGCCATGTGAGTGAGTTTGGAAGCAGACCCAAGTCAAGCCTCAGCATGTCTGCAGCCCTGGCCTCCAGCTTGACGATAGCCTGGTCACAGACCTGA
This sequence comes from Perodicticus potto, assembly GCA_963574655.1. NCBI lineage: Eukaryota > Metazoa > Chordata > Mammalia > Primates > Lorisidae > Perodicticus > Perodicticus potto. Next base: position 5,559 of record CAUYRH010115105.1, on the reverse strand, counting down.
GCCGGAAGAACCCAACTCAGCCACGCCCAGATTTTTGGCCTACAGAAATGGAGAGATAATAAGTGCTTCTTTCTAGCAACTAAGTTTGCGGGTAGTTTGCGATACAGGAAAAGAGGACTAATACGCTGGGGGTGGTCTCCTCCTATTTGCTGGTACTTTGCGTCTGAAAAGGTGAACTGACAAGTGTTCAAAGTTGGGTGACTTTCATGCTAAGGAAGAATGTGTTTCCTCTCAAAGAGATTTTTAAAAGTTGCAAAATTCCCGATTTCATCTCTCCTTTGATAATATGTTCCCAGCATTTAGCACATGTCCTTTTCTTTCACAACTGGATAAACAGAGACCAGCCTGAGGCCAGCGAGAGCTCAGCTGAGACCAGAGCTCTGCGGCCCTTGCTGCCTGTGCGGCCTTGATGCAGCTCCAATGCCCGGCTGCCCCTCTCCACCAAGACAGAGATCACCAGCGCTGCATCATGTGGTCATTCCTCTAGTGTTCTTCTCCTGTGACACAACAACGACAGCAAACTGCATAGGATGCTGCTGAAATCAAACTGAAGGGCATGTGATAGCTCAAAGTGATTTTTTGTCAGTTAATACATGAAAGCTAGGAAAATTTACAAATACACTATATACTTGATAGTTGAATTTTTGGTATGTTTGTTAGAAACTGCCTATATTCCTTCCTTTTCTTGTTCATAAAAAATAATAAAAGAAAGTGGAACCAAATTTTTACTTTTACGGGGAGATACACGGGGTGGAGGTGGTTCTCTTGGCAACCAAACCACTGACTCCCTCTCCCAGCTGATCTGAGCTGCAGTAAAAGTGAGGCTGTGCAGAGGAGCCAGGCATCGGTCTTTAATTGGCCTCCCAGCTTCCCAGTCGTTTCTTCCCCAACTTCATTTTTTGTTCTCTGCAAAACGTGCTTTTAATTTTTGAATTTTTCACTCATGTTACACACACGCTCAATATTTTAAAATTCACTTGGACAAGCTGAACCATTTTGAAACACTTATAGGTTAATTTTCACAATTGCTCAGCATTAAATATTTATAATGTTCAATGTTAATTTTTAATGAATCACTCACATTTTATGATTTTTAAAAGAATGTATAAATTCAAGACTATGGAAAACTGTAGATAATATTAAGAAAGCTATAAAACCAACTTTTTCGGCTTGGCGCCTGTGGCTCAACGGGTTAAGGTGCCAGCCATGTACACCTGAGCTGGTGGGTTCAAATCCAGCCCGGGCCTGCCAAACAACGACAGCTGCAACCAAAAAATGGTCAGGCGTTGTGGCGGACACCTATAGTCCCAGCTACTTGGGAGGCAGAGGTAGGAGACTGACTCGAGCCCAGGAATAGGAGGTTGCTGTGAGCTGTGATGCCACAGCACTCTATTCAGGGTGACAGCTTGAGGCTTTGTCTCAAAAAAAAAATAACTTTTTCTCTACATGCCACCATAAGGAGACTTAGGCTTTTAAAAAGTTATAATAAAATATCTAACATAAAGCTTAGCATTTAATCATTTCTTAAGTATATAATTCAATTGCATTAAGAATATTCACAATAGAATTAGTAGGCCAAAGGGTACAAACCTTTTAATAAAACTTTTGAATACACACTGACTAAGCATTTCCAAAAGATACAAACCAGTGGTTAATACTATTTGGCAATGTTTGAATATATTTGTTTCATACCATATCAATAGATTTATATATTTAACTAATTAATTTTTGAAAATTTAATAAACAAAAGCTATTTTCAAATAGAATTAAAGTGTTTAAAAGAAACAAAAAAAGCTAAGTAATTTTTTGGTGTTTTATTTTTACCTTGATCCCTTACCTAGAGCAGCAGTGGCCTTTCCAACAACATACACTGACTTAGCATTCCATTTTTCTTTCAGAGACTTTTCCCACACTGTAAAACATGAAATTACATATGAGCTACGAATACCAACTAAAATTCCATTTTCATGTTGTTCTTGTTTCGTAGGCAAATTTTAAAAGATCTCTTTGGTAAATGTTTCACTATGTATGCTTGAAATATTAACCCATTTCCATATCTGGCACTGTGGAAAATTTTTAATATGTACTGGGAACATTTTTAATGTGTATTAGAAAAACAAACATAACTTGAAGAATTACAGTAGAACCTTTGTAAGTTGACCACACAAGGCACTGTCATGAACTAGTCAACACACAGAAGTGTTCAACATAAGGAACAAGGCCTGCTGTACTAAAATGGACACGTGGTGCCTGTCTGGTCGATGAAAACTAGGTCAACTGAAGGAGGTGGTTAACGTAGGAGAGTGGTCAACTATGGAGGTTCTATTGTAATTTCTTTAGGACATTAACATTTAAAAATCTAGCCTTTTAAAGAAAAAGTCACTGGTTATTAAAAAATGTAATTTTAATGTTTAATGAAGAAATACAATTTTTTCTGAGACAGAGTTTTACTTTGTCACCCTTGGTAGAGTGCTAGGGGCACCATAGCTCACAGCAACCTCAAACTCTTGGGCTCAAGTGATTCTCTTGCCTTAGCCTCCCAAGTAGCTGGGACTACTGGTGCCTGCCATTATGCCTGGCTATTTTTTTTTAGAGACAGGGTGTCACTTTTGCTCAGGCTGGTCTCAAACTCGTGAGCTCAGGCAATCCACTCTCCTTGGCCACCCAAAGTGCTAGGATTAAAGGTGTGAGCCACCTCACCCAGCAACTAATACAATTGGTTTTATTTGGGACATAAATCTGAAAGCAGTCAAAAAACTATAATCAGTTGAGAGGGCTCATTTATCCATTAGGTCAAAGCAGAAATAATAAATTTCAGGTTCATTAACAAACACAATTTAATACAGAATGCTATTTTATGACCAAAAAAAATCTTTAAATATGAATTAAAGAAACACAAAGAGAAAATGGATTGTATAAATATATCACAAAGCCAGTGGGCATTCAATACTTTTCTTTTTTGGGAGACAGAGTCTCACTCTGTCACCCTGGACCAGAATGCACTAATGTCATCACAGCAACCTCAGACTCCTGGCCTCAAGTGATCCTCCTGTCTTAGCCTTTCGAATAGCTGCAACTAAGCTTGTAAGGCTTACCCCACGCAGCCTTTCTATTTTTAGTAAAGACAAGGTCTCATTTTTGCTCATGATGGTCTCAAACTCCTGGCCTCAAGTGATCCTCCTGTCTCAGCCTCCCAGAGTGCTAGGATTACAGGTGTGAGCCACCGCACCCAGTCAGGACTTAGTACGTTTTTAAAAGACGAACAATAATTCTTCCTTCTTTCCTAAAACCTGATTATGAACATACTTTTCCCTTAAATTCAAGAGTATTATTCTGCCCTTTACACTCATGACAGAAATTCTCTTTTAAACAGTTGCCAAAGATTGAGTTTTACTTTCTTTCTCACCACATCAATATATCTAAAAAGGAAGAGCAACTGAAGTGAGTGCTGGGCAGGGTCAGAAGGCAACAGTGCAGGCTCTGCCCTTTGACTCCTGGTGCACCAGGCAAGTCGGATAACCCACCTTGCTGTATCTGTTTCTACATCAAAATAACTGGGATTAACTATACTATATACTCCTACTGCCTATTCACATGGTTGTCATGACAATCAAGTAAGAAAATACATGGAAAATGCTTTTTAAATTAAAAAGTACCATTGGCCCAGAGTGATGGCTCGTGCCTGTAATCCCAGCACTCTGGGAGGCCAAGGCAGGTGGATTGCCTGAGCTTACAGGTTTGAGACCAACCTAAGCAAGTGTGAGACCCCTGTCTATAAAAAATAGCCAGGCACTGTGGCAGGTGCCTGTAGTCCCAGCTACTTGGGAGGCTGAGACAAGAGAATAGCTTGAGCCCAAGAGTTTGAGGTTGCTGTGAGCCATGACGTCACAGCACTTTACGGAGGGTGACAAAGTGAGTCTCTGTCTCAAAAAACAAACAAACAGGCTCGGCACCTGTGGCTCAATGGGCTAAGGCGCCAGCCACGTACACCTGAGCTGGCTGGTTCGAATCCAGCCCGGGCCCGCCAAACGACGACGGCTGCAACCAATAAATGGCCGGGCGTTGTGGGGGGCGCCTGCAGTCCCAGCTACTTAGGAGGCAGAGGCAAGAGACTCGCTTGAGCCTAGGAATTGGAGGTTGCTGTGAGCTGTGATGCCACAGCACTTTATCCAGGGTGACAGCTTGAGGCTTTGTCTCAAAAACAAACAAACAAACAAAAAAACAAAACCAGGCTCGGCGCCTGTGGCTCAACAGGCTAAGGCGCCAGCCATGTACACCTGAGCTGGCGGGTTCAAAGCCAGGCTGGGCCCGCCAAACAACGACAGCTGCAACCAAAAAATGGCCAGGCGTTGTGGCGGGAGCCTGTAGTCCCAGCTACTTGGAGGCAGAGGTAGGAGACTCGCTTGAGCCCAGGAACTGGAGGTTGCTGTGAGCTGTGATGCCACAGCACTCTATCCAGGGTGACAGCTTGAGGCTCTGTCCAAAAAAAAAAAATCATAAAAATTTACAGTGACCATTCTCAAGTTTTCTCTTTTCTCATTATTTTCATCCTCAAAGCACATACAAAGGGAAAAATACAATGGTAAGACAAAGTACTCCGAAGCACCACTGAGAATGGGTACATGCACCTGCTTCCTTGCTTTGGAAACAACAGCACTTGTGGGTCTGAGTTCCTCAGGGTCTTCGTTCCTAAGAAACACACCAGACTTTTCCTTTAAAGAGGCAGTGAATGTGTATATGACCTCACAAGAAGGTGGCATATTTAGGCTATGAGGAAGCCTGGTTAAACATAAGAGAGAAAATAAAAACCACTTGCCACCATCACTTACTGGATGGCTGTTGTGCTCCAGGTTACATCCCAGATGCTTCTGTCTGGGACTCAGACTCAGCAGCTTAAATCCTGAACCTACAACTTACAGACTGTGTGGCCTTGGGAAGTTCCATACCCCCTGTCCTTCAGGCCCTCATCTGCCAAGTGGAAACACTAATCAGACAGGAGACTGTCGAGAATAGAGTGGGCACTCAGTAAGTTCTACTTAGCTAACAGTAGAAGTAACAATCCCATCACACTATTATTATTATGTCCCCTTTAAAGACAAGGAAACTGAGGCTCAGACAGGTCAAGGAACTCGCCTAGGTCAGAGTGGCCGTGTGAGTCCAGAGCCTCTCACAAACCTCCTCCCTGCTGCCTCCACTCGTGAACACAACCACAGAGACGGCGGGCCTGGGTTTGAAGCCCAGCTCTGCACTGGCAGGTTCTGTGGACTTAGAGAGGTGCTCACTCTTCCCAGCCTCAGCTTTCTCAGTGGCCATATGAGATCACAGTAGCGTGTCTGTGGATTGTTATCTAGGGTTAAATGAATTAATGAATGTGAAGTATTAACACAGAGTCCAAAATACACAGGCACTCCATAAATGTTAGCAGGAAGCTGTTCAATCGCATTTATTAAGAAGGTGGTCGTTCAGCCTGAAACCCAGGGTTCTGTTAATGGGCAGTGTCATTTTCATACTGTTTGATGGACAAGGAAGGAGGTAGGGAGAGGGCCAAAGAGATGACTG
>CAUYRH010115104.1:0-35555 GCA_963574655.1 Perodicticus potto | reverse complement strand
AGGGAGACGTCTGGGGGGACTTTCAGGGGGAAAATACACACACGTGTTTTAATTTTTAATGGAATTTTAATTTTTGGTGCGGAACACCAACTCTCTCTGTGCCGGGTCCCCCCCACCCCCCCCCCCCCCCCCCCCCGCCCCACCAGCCCTGGGCTGCCCCTGGGTCCCTTCCCTGGCCATACATTCCTCTCTTGAAAAGCCACAATTTTGCTCCAGGAGGTCTAAAGCCTAACAATGGGCTCTTCTTCATGGCAGGGTAACTCTCCTGGGCCCACATCAGGCTGGAACCTAGGTCCAGGCACCTGCACTCAGGGCCAGACAGCATAGAGGCCAGGCCTAGGCAGCCAGGAAAGGTCCCAATATGTGTTTTCTCCCTACCATGTCAGGGGTGCAAGGTAGCACCCCAGGGTGGCACAGGATCCTTGGGTCTCCAGTCCCTTGATTCTGAGGAGCCCTGTCCTGAGTCCAGCGCCACAGAAGCTGGAGTGCCATTCAGGCCACAGTGCTGAATCATCAGAAACCTGTGGCCAGGTTGCTGTTATGCAATGACCCTGCCACAGGCTGCTGGTGTCAGCGGTAGGCCTTCAGCCTCCTTTTAAAGCAAGCAAAGGGCCTCAGAGGGTACATGTGCTGAGACTTGGGGGTATGGGAAATGGGGACCTTGCACAGAGCTTTGGCCTTTGAATCAAAACAGAGGGTGGGGGGAGACTGCAATGCTCTCTAGGCTTCCCGACTCAAGGAGCCCAGTCTAAGGGGGAGGCAGAGCCCAGTCTCTGAGGGCCCCAGTTTGAGGGGAGATACAGCCCTGTCCTCAGGCACCAGGGCTTGAGCAGGTAGTAAAAGGCATGAGGCAGGCATGGGAGGGCTGGTCAGCATTGTCTGGATACGTGGTATGCCTCTCTGGTCCTCAGCTTCAGCAGGGTGGACAGAGCCTTACAGTGTGGGAGGCAGGAACCTTGTGGCCTTTCAGTTCTGGCTCAGCTCTACCCGAACTCTAAGTGAGGCACTGTTGCTTCTGGCCTTACTGTATAGTTCTGGAAGCTTCCTTAGGCCTCTTCTCTAAGACCCTTGGCTCAGACACATCCTTCTGGGTGAGGAAGCATCTGTTCCAGAGGATATAAGTGTTTCAAGATAGACTTCATGAAAAAGCTATGCAGTTGCTTGCTTCAGAGAGATTTGAACAGCTAGCATCTTACAATCTCTGGCATTTCTGAGGTAGAATATACTCATTTAACTCTTCCTTTAACTGTCTTGTTAGTTTTTATTTTAAAGAGGTACTATGTTGAACACAGTTAAAAAAAAATGCAAGCACAATAAAAATCTAGGTGAAGGCTATCAGTAGTTCTATCTTATTCCTGTGGCTTCTCTGTAAGTTTGAAATTACTTCAAAATAAAATAAAAAGTTTAAAAAAAATTCAAACAGAAACGCAAGTCTCTCTTCTATCCTTTCCTCCAGCTATTTACTTAGTCTCTTTCTTGGAGGCCCCTGCGTTACCAGTTTCCTGTGTATCCTTCTAAAGATAGTCTAAAATATATATATTTATAAACTTTTTTTCTCCCACACAAATGGCGATTTTTCTCTACACTCTTTCCTCTTCCACTTAACAATAATCTGGAGACCATTTGGTGGGAGCACACACAGAGCCACCTCATTCTTTTTTGTGACTCCATTGAACAGATGGTTCAAATGTTTATTTGGAAGATATTGTATAATGGGGTGATTAAGAGCTTAGACTTCGGAGGCAGAATGCTAGCGTTTAGATCCTTGCTGTATTTCAAACAAGTTGTTTAATGTTGAGCCAGCTACTTCATGTGTTAGTGACTCAGTTTCCTCACTTGTACACCAGAGATAATAGCATCTACCCCAAAGCATTTGGTGAGGATTGAATGAGATAACACTTGTAAAGGGCTTAGGACAGTGCCTGGTGTACAGTAAGCACTAAATAAATGTTACCTACTGCTCCCAAGATTATTTTGCCAGACCCCTTTTTGAGACAGCTGGGCTGTTTCCAGGCTTTTATTATTATAAACAATTCTGCACACAAATATCCTTGTCCACACGTCATTTGGTACTTGTGGGAGTGTATCAGTAGGAAAAATTCCAGGGAGGAGAATTGCTGGGTCAAAGGCCATGTGCATTTTTAATTTTGCAAGATACTGTCAGGTTGCCCCTCCAAAGGGGTGGTCCCAGTCACACTGCCACCAGCTGTGTTTGAGTCCATTTGCTCATGGCCTTGCTAACACTTGCCCATGTTTTACTTGAACATAGCATTTCTCAAATTTATTCGGACACAGAAGCTTGTCGTGGAGTTTCTTGGGGGATCACTTGAACTTCAAGCCTCTCTCTCTCGTACCCACTTGAGTATCTCAAGGTGTTTGCTGGGAGAGGCCCACCCACTATGTCGGCTAGAGTGGTCCATAGCTGGCAAAAGTCTCCTTAAGTTGGCTCTGGGAAGGTCCACTGCACACTCATTTATTTTACGAATGTTTGTTCAGTATTATGGAACGCACAACAAGTTTATATATCGTTGGTGGCTACCTTTTCTGGGGCCTGTTAGTACATCAAAACTGTTGGTTAAATCAGATAATACTTTAGGTTGTGTGTGTTGTCACCATTTCTTTCCTGAGCCGGGGCTGATAATTTCTAGTCACATTTTTAACATTTTCTCTCCCTTATGAAGGCACACGTACAATGCCAGTACTCAACTGGTGGTTATCATGAAAAGCCTGACTGTTCTACCTGGAATTAGACTTCCTGCTATGGATAACCTATAAACCAACCTACTTCCCTTCCCTTTGTGGAAAATTGATGTTGATTCTAACAGAGAAGAAAGATAGACTCTGCATTGAGGCCCTGTCATCTGAAAACAGAAACCTCACCAACACAAAATGTATCAAAAGAGTGAATATTCCTTTTACAGAAGGAGTTCCTACTGAGTTAATTTTAGTAGATTTTTATTAAAACCCTTTTAGACAACTATAACAATGCAGGGGATTGTTTGAAGGTGGCAGCTTTGAGCTGGAGAGCAGGCCTGATGTGTCTCTCCCCAACTCTTAACTTTTGTGCACCCATAGCTTCTGCATTCTTGATCTCACGCAGGCCCAGACGGGAATGTTCCTTTATGATTCACTCTGATTTAGGGTGGCATGCCAAACTTTCTAGGACTTTTGTGGGCTCCCTGGGCTAGCTTGGCATCCAATCCCCCAGAGCCTCTTTCTTCTCCTTTGACCTTGCTGATCTGACAAATGCCAAGGACTTTGCCTATGCTAGATCTAGCCCGGAGACTGTCCCCAGCTGCTCAGGGCAGCGGAAGCCAATTTGCCACATCTCCAGAAGCACCTTCCCCCTGAAAGGTCAGCTTTCAGGTGAAGGTATCCTTTAGCAAAAAGCAAATAGGTTTCTTTGTTTTCTAGTTGTTTAGTAAACTATTTCCTCTAATTAAAAAATAAATGCAGAAAAATCCACAAATCATATGTATATAATTCAGGGATATTTTATATGCCACTGATCATCCAGATTGAGAAATAGAGCATTGCTGGATTCCCACGCTTGCCTGGTGTCCCCTCCCAATTGTCACTCCAAAGGCAGGCACCCTTCTACCCTCCATTCCTGACAGTGAGTATTGTCTGACTTTGCAATATTACATAATGGAACCACACTGCATGAAATGGTTTCTTTTGGTCACCATTTTGAAATGCACCCATTACTGTGTACGTGTGTGTGTTTGTGTATACGCTTCATTCTCATTTTTGTAGAGTATCCCGAAGTAAGAATATGCAACTTTTAATCCATTCTAATAATCACTGGGTTGTTCCCAGTTGAGGGCTATGGTGGGGAAGGCTGCTGTAACGTTATCTTTGCCTTGTGGTGTGCAAGTGTACACATTTCTATTAAATAACTAGGAGCGACATCGCTGTGTCATACGATAGATACTGCCAGCTTTCTAAAGTGGTTGTATCAAGTTATGCTCCCAGTGGTAGTGTAGGAGAGCCCAACACCATTGTCAGTGTTTTTACTTTAACATTTTGGTGGCCAAAATTACCTTTCTAAACCGTGAACCCTTTGATCACTTTCCTGCTTCCAGCTTCCTAAAATCTCCCCAACATTTTATCGTGAAAACTTTCAAACATACAGAAAAGTTGAAAAAACTGTACAGTGATCACCCTATCAACATTATACAAGCTAATCACATAATCAACATTTTATTGTAATAATTTTATCAAATATTAAGCAAAAAAATAATAATGCAAAGAAAGTAACATTCACATTATCAAATAAGAGTATGTCTATTGTAGAATGCTTTGACTCTGAGGTTCAGTATGGAGTCATCATCAGTTAACTTATTATTTTTTTCCAAAGTCTCAAAAAATAGACAACTAATATTTATAAATAAAAGTAAAAGATAATTTCAGAAAACAGATCATGCCAAATCTTATAGACAATAGAAAAAGAATAAATACTTCAAAATCATTCTACTTAATCTGGATACACCTGATATTAAAATTGGAGAAAATACATTGTTATAAAGGGGAAATTATAAACATATTTCACTTACAAGTGAGGATGCAATATCCTAAACAACATATTAACAAGTTGAATTAAAAATTAATGTTTAAGTAATGTACTTTGGTCAAAATTAAATCCAATTTATGTGAGAATTAGTCACTATTTTCTTTTCTTTTTTTTTTTCCTTTCCTTCATCCCCTCCCTCCTTCTCTGTCTGCTCCCCCTTCCCCCATGCCCCACCATGTCATTAATTGTCATTAATTGTCCTCATATCAAAGTTGAATACATAGGATTCATACTTCTCCATTCCTGTGATGGTTCACTAAGAATAATGTGTTCCACCTCCATCTAGGTTAGTACAAATGCTGCAAAATCTCCATTTTTTCAAGTGGCTGAGTAATATTCCATGGTATACATGTACCACAGCTTACCAGGCCATTCCTGGGTTGAAGGACATTTAGGCTGTTTCCACATTTGAGCGATTGTAAATTGGGCTGCGATAAACAGCCTAGTGTAAGTGTCTTTATATTTCCTTCTGGATAGATGCCCAGTAATGGGTTTGCAGGATCAAATGGGAGGTGTAGGTTGAGTTCTTTGAGGTTTCTCTATACTTCCTTCCAAAAACGTTGTATCAGTTTGCAGGCCCACCAGCAGTGTAAAAGTGTTCCTTTCTCTCCACATCCATGCCAGCATCTGCAGTTTTGAGATTTTTGTGGTATGGGCCATTCTCACTGGAGTTAGAGGATATCTCAGTGTGGTTTTAATTTGCATTTCTCTTAATAATTAGGGATGATGAGCATTTTTTCGTGTGTTTGCTAACCATTCATCTGTCATCTTTAGAGAAGAGTCTATTCACCTCTCTTCCCTATTGATGTATGGGATTGTTGGTTTTTTTCTTGTGGATTAATTGAAGTTCTGTATAGATCCTGTCGATGCAGCAATCGTCTGATTTCTTTTCTGAATGCACTTATCTTCATTTGTTCTTTACGAGGTTTTTGTTTCTAGTCCTTATCTTAAACATTGTTATTGTTATTAATTTTTAGGCCTTTTTAATTTTGTGAAGGCAAAAAGTGGAAACCTAATAGACACATGTATATGTTATTTAAAAAAAAGAAAAAGAAATGGCCAACTGAGGGAAGCCTCCTTCTACCTTCCATTGGCTCCCCTTCTTTCTTGCTTCACTTCTCCGTCTCTCATTTCTGTTTCCTGGCTTACGCTTTCCAAGAAAGCACATCTGCTTCAGAATTTGGGATTTCTGTGAAGCCATACTAAGGCACCCTGATTTTAAAAGGATCCATGATCTTATTTTTCATATGAAAGTGTGGGTGATTATAAATTGGTTTCATCATAGTACATTGGATGCACAACTATAGCCCAGGATAAAGGAGGGAAGAGGAGGGGGCTGGAGGGAGGGTAAACGGTGGGACCTCACCTATGGTGCATATTGCAAGGGTACATGTCAAGTCTATTAAGTGTAGAGTATAAATGTCTTAACACAATAATTAAGTGAGGTGAACTATGTTAACCAGTTTGATGTAAGCATTCCAAAATGTATATAAAATCAGCACATTGTACCCCATAAATGCATTAATGTATACATGATTTATGACTTAATAAAAAAAAATAATTTTATCAAATGTCTAACTGCCTGTCCATCAACTGTCTCCTTTTTTTAATTGTCATGCCTCTTTATGGAGGTAAAATTGACATAACAGTCCCTCATCTTAAGTATACACTGCATGATTTAAGTAAATTTCTGTAGTTGTTCAGGCAGCAGCACAATCTAGTTTTGGAACACTTGCTGCCTCTAAAATTTTCCATGTGCTATTCAAAACCCCTACTTCAGCCCCCAGCCTCAGTCACCCACTAATCTATCTGCTTTTTGTCTATGTAGTTTCATCTTTTCCAGAAACTTATGTAAACAGAATCATGTGATATACAGTCTCTTCTGTCTGGCTTCTTTCATTAAGTGTGACGTGAGATCCATCCAAGTTGTAGCCTGTAACAGAAGGTTGTTCCTCTTTCTTGATGACTAGTCATCCATTTTCCTGTTAATTATTCCAATAGGGTTTTAATGACAGGCTCATAGTTTGGCATAAACAGAGGTTGATTTATGGAGTGGCTTATTGTATGAGAAGAAGAAAGGAAAGGATAGCAAGACAGAGACAAAGAGAGGCAGAGACAGAGACACACACGCTCTGTGTCCAGATCAGCAGGGAGGGAATCGTCTTGTCCACTCTGCTCTCTGCAGCTTCCTTTCTGAACTCTGTCACACTGGGCCAATTAGACTCCACCTGTGCTCATAGTTCGTTCTCCTGGGTTCATATGTTTCATGAGTGCCTGTCTCATTAAGTCCTATGATGGCACTGGTGTAGGACTTGGGAACCAGTGGCCTTTGGTATTCATTTCCCCAACAACTTGCTGGGCTCTCTGAGGGCAAGAATTAAGGCTTCACCATGGCTCCAAGTCCCCGGACAGCACCAGCCACATGGGGAGGGGGCAGGGAGAACAGTGGACAGGGCTGTAAATCAGGCCCTTATATAATTAAGGACCGAATACCCCAAACTCAGGCCCTCTGGTTAGGTCCCTATTAGGGAAATGGCCCTGGCTTGGGTCGAGGGGGTTGCAAGCTCTTGGTGCCAAACCACATCTAGGAATGCCAGCATCACTAACAAGTTCAGCATGGGCCTGGGGAATGGGGAGGCTCCTGCCAGCATGGGCCAGGGCAGCTGTGGGAGGCTTCTGGGACACCCTGCCAGCGAGGAAGCCTGAGCAGCAGCCAGGCACGTTGCCCTCTCCCGGCCTCCTTCTCAGCCCCATAATTGCCAAGATTTCTGATGTTTCTACAGATTCCTCCCTACATGCTTCCAGGAGCGCTGAGGGTGGGGCACCCAGGCCTGTGCTGAGGATGCCCTTCCTCCCTCCTTTTCCACATTTAAATGACTTCCTTGGACATGAATGGGCCTCAACACTCACTCCACTGTCCACACACATATGGTTGAGGGTTTCTGTTCTTTAATGTCTGGTTCTCAAACTTGAGTGATGTGCACTCAAGTGCAGAAATTAGAGTTTTTGATTCAGCAGGTGCGGATGGAGAATCTATATGTCTAACACGCTCCCAGGTGATGCTCACACTGCTGGTCTGGGGACCACTCTTTGAGAACTGCTGAAAGCTTTGATCTGTCCCCCCAGGGCTTAGTCTGAGTCTTCTCTTTTATCTGATGGGGGGATGTTAGGGCAGGGAGGGCTTTCTTCTTCACACAAGCTCAAAGAAACATTTGGATTACTGTGATCTTGATGGTGACTGTAAGAAGTTCATCCTCAAGTTGCCTTTGGCCAAAAAAACATAGCAATGTCCTATCTCCAGCACTTCATAAAGATAAAAACAGATCAAAGCTGAGAAGGGTGTCTGAGTAGAGTCATGCATCACTAAATGGTGGGGATACATTCTGAGAAGTGCATTGTTAGGCGATTTTGTCATTGAGAGAATATTATCCGTGTACTTAGACAAACCTAGATGGTGTAGCCTACTAAGCATCTAGGCTATATGATATAGCTTATTGCTCTTAGGCTGTAAACCTGATAGCATGTTACTGTACTGAATATTGTAGGCAAATTTAACACAAGGGTAAGTATCTAAACATCTAAACTCAGAAAAGGTACAGCAAATATATGACATAATTAAAAAAATGGGTCAGGCAGGGTAGCTCACAACTGTACTCCCAGCACTTTGGGAGGCCAAGGTGGGAGGATCACTTAAGGCCATGAATTCAAGAGCAGCCTGGCCACATGGTGAGACCCTGTCTCTACCAAAAAGTAAATAAATTAGCAGGGTGTGGTGGTACATGTCTGTATTCCCAGCTACTCAGGAGGCTGAGGCAGGAGGACTGCTTGGGCCGTGTAGTCTGAGGTTGCTGTGCGCTATGATGGTGTCACAGCATTCTGCCCAGGCAACAGAGCAAAACTCTGTCTCTAAAAAAAAAAAAAAAGAAAGAAAGAAATGGATACCTATAGAAGGTACTTACTGTGAACATATCTCGCAATTGGAAATTGCTCTGGGTGAGTCAGTGAGTGAGTGGCGAGGGAATGTGAAGGCCTAGGGCATTACTGTGCACTAGTGGAGATTTTATAAGCACTGGACACTTAGGTCACATTCCATTTATTTAAAAAAATTCTTTCTTCAATAATAAATTAACCTTAGCTTCCTGCAACTTTTTTCCTTCATAAACTTAAAAGTAAAACTTTTTGGCTCTTTTGTAAAAACAGTTTAAAATATGAACACATTGTATAGCTATAGAAAAATATTTTCTTTCTTATCCTTATTTTATAAGATTTTTCTATTTTTTATTTTATTTTATATTTTTTACTTTTTAAACTTTTTTGTTCAAAACTAAGCCATAAACACACACGTTAGTTTAGGCCTACACAGGGTCAGGACCCTCAGGCGCTGTCTTCCACCTCCACGTCTTAATTCATGGAAGGTCTTTATGGGCAATAACACATGTGGAGCCCTCATCTCCTGTGTTAACAATGCTGACTTCTGGAATAGTCTTGAAGGACCTACCTGAGCTGTTCTACAGATAACTTAAAAAGAAAAAGTAGGAGTATACTCTAAAATAACAACACAAAGTAGAGTAAATGTGTAAACCAGTAACATAATTGTTATCATTACCAAGTATTATGTACCATAAATAATTGTATGTGCTACATTTTTATATGACTGGCAGTATGGTTTGTTTACACCAGCACCACCGTAAACATGAGAGTAATGCATTGCATTATGGTGTCACTAGGCAATAGGGATTTTTCAACTCCATCACATCTTGTAAGACCACTGTCTTATGTGTTGTCTGTTGTTGACTGAAACACTGTTAATTGTATAAAAATAAGTAAGTGATTTTCATGAAAGGAATCATCAGAAGTCACTATGCTGTTTTAACTGCAGCGTCAATAGTAAACTTGATTTTGATTTTGGAAGTGACCCATGTAAAAAGAACTCAAAATTACACGGGTCGAACAAGATAGCAAGTGGCGATTGTCTGGCAGTATTCTAGAATGATTATTCAGATTCAGCCGAATCTTATGGTCAAGCTGAATTGGACAAAAGGTCCGTAAGATTTCTTTAACAATCCTACAAGGCAGATATTCTCATGCCCATTTTATAGATGAGTAAACTGAGGCCCAGCAGTTAAATGGCAGATCCAGGATTCTAACACAAGTCTTTTGACTCAACTCAGACTTTGGAACCTGAAGTTAGGTTTTTCCCTTCCCTTCCCTTCCCTTCCCTTTCCTTCTCTTCTCTCCCCTCCCCTCCCGTCCCCTTCCCTTCCCTTCCTTTCCCCTTCCTTCTTTCCCTTCTTTCTCTTGTCTTTCTTTCTTTCACTACGCCATAGCTAAATGTCAATTAATATTCCTCTGAACAATTTCTGGCCAACTTGCAGACACATCAGGCATCAGGCTACATGAAGGCTAAGGCAAGCTTTTCTATTACTTGGGGTGTGAACTCCATTGACCCCAGCTGGCTCTGCTAGGGGAAATACAGCATATCTACTGTCAGAAATGACAGATTTGGAAGCAGATTCCTCTACAACTTATCTGAGCTTAAGACAGGTAAGATTGATCAGGGAGGCTGATCCACTGTGATCTCTTTTAATTGTTCTTTAGCACCTGACAATGTGTGTGTTTAATTGTTCTTTAGCACCTGGCAATGTGTGTATTTAAACAAGCCAGGTATGTTGCTGCTTAGTGCTTCCTCAGAGAGACTAGCAATGGTGCTGTGTCCAGCTGAGTCACCTTTAGCCCACCCTGAGACAGATGGCTATTAAGTAAGGGAAGTGTCTATGGCATTTGAATAGGCCCTGTTGGAAGGGAAACCACCTGAACCACAGACAGTATGCTGTGGCCTCCTGGAACTATTGTTGGGTCCCAGATCTGTGGCCTAGTATCATTCCAGCCAAGATTTATTGCTGTGTAAAGAATTTAGGCAGGGAATGAGATAGATTATTGATTGGATAGTAACCTTTTGGATTGAGAAGAATGAGGGCTGCTGGTGGTGGGGGTGAGGATGAAGATGGAGGAGAAAGGTGGGTCTGATGGGGTTTTAATGATTGGAGATGACAAAGGGACATCTGGGGGGATGGAGGACAGGAGATGTACAGCAGAGGAAAGATGATTATTGGGATGATGGCTGAATCACTCAGGGGACCAACTGGAAGGTCCAAAGCTGGGGATGGAAGTTTGATCACAGTTTGGAGGGGCTGGGGAAGGTGGAGGGTTGCCCTGGGCTAGGCATTGCTTTCTAATCACTTGCTCCTACTCCTGCTCCTGCCAGTTGAGGGTATTTACCAAACCTGCCCCAACAGACCAGCTGAGAGGTCTTTCTTTGCTGAGATTTAGCAAACCTGTTTCTGTACACACCACAAATGGGTGCTGATGTCAGCAGTAGGCAAAGCTGTAAGTCAGCACTAATGGGGGTGGCACTTGAGGGCCAATGGCAGAAAGATCTCTGATAGGCATGGCCTCCTTTGAGCACCACCCAATGGGAAGCCAAGGCAAGAGGCCCATGGGATAGGTCAGGTTCATGATGGGGACCTAGGGCTCCAGCTTGGCACTTCTGGGACATGAGAATTATCAGCACCTCTCATTGGCATCTGATTTAATCCTATTCAGAGAAAAGAGAAGTAGTATGATTCCCATTTCCCGGATGAGGAAACTGAAGGAGAGTATACTCAGGGTCACTTTGATAGGCAATGACAGAATCAGGCTCAGAACTTCTGTAAGGGTGCACATGGGGGTATGGGGCAGTGGGCTCATAGGCACAGGAGTCAGCAGACCCAGGCACGACTTCTGGGTGTGCCATTCACTTGGGGGTGGGTATAATTTGGAGCCTCTGTTTCCTCTTCTGTAAAATGGGAGTGTTCAAAATTTGCTCCTAGGGTCTGGGGAGGATTAGATGAGATGGGCATAAGGAAAGTTACCCCATGAATCATTAATTCCAAGTGGGAGCCCTTCGTGTACCTCAGTGTATGTTTGTGTGTGCATAAGTGAGTGCAGTGTGTGTGAGTGTGCACAAGCCCGTGTGTGTGTGTGTGTGTGTGTGTGTGTGTATGTGAGATCTAGAAATCCTGACCAAGCAACCATGGTGAAGGGAAGCCACAGTGTTAGTGATCCTAGGAGGTATCAGAAATTGTAGCCTCCAGGATTGACCTGGCGTGGGCTGAGGGCCTGGAGGGAGGGTGCTCCAGAACTTCTCAGGCTGCTGCATACCCTGAGGCCTGCTGCCCGGGGTGCCAACGGGGCAGAGAGGGTCAGGGCTTGGGTAAAGTTGTCAAGTGACTCAGGATTCAGTCCTTAGGAGGTACCTGTGGGCATTTATAGGGCAGCCCAGCAGGGGTGTCTGAGGGAGGGAGGTGTCTGGACACCAGGGGAGAGGGGAAGTGGTAGGGCCTCTCTCTCTATTCTTCAGAGCAAAGAATTCTGACCCTGTTTTCCTTCCCTTGTTCTGGAAAGAAGACTGAATACAAGTCAAATCATTTGTGCTAATTGTTGACATTTGCCTGACATGCCATCCCTGGGAATTTGGAGGCCTAGTATGCAAATCTATGCAGATTATATGATATCACAGAAACACTGAAACCTCAGAGAATTTCTGTGCCAGAGAGTTTCCTTCTCTGAGGAAACTGTAAGTTGCCTGTAATTTCCTTCATTAAATTCACAGAGACGTGTGTTGGAGTCAGTCCTTGGAGGTCAAATCTGAGGTAGGATCACAACAGCCTTTGAGTCCACTCACTTTATGGGTGATGAAATTGAGGCCCAGAGAGAAGGTATGACTTACTCAAGGTTACACAGTCAGTGGAAATGCTGGGGTCAGAACCTGACCCAGCATCTTCCAGATTCATTCTTTGACTTAATAAGCACGAAAGTACCCTCTGCACAAACATCCTTCACACACACATTTGCACACATGCGTAGACACAAACAGCCAATCCTTCCAACAGTGCTCCCAGCTTTATATACTTCATAGTAGTACCTGACATTGTATATTCACATTTGTTTATCTTCTCCCTCCTCCCTGACTGATTGAAGCTCCATGGGGATGAGACTGTTTTTTTCCATTTTATTCATTATTATATAGTCAGCATCTAGAACACAGAATTGTGGAATTCATTCATTCATTCATTTGTTCATTCATTCGCCAGTCATCTCCCTCATGCACTCTCTCCATTTTAGACCCTGGTGACCGAGAGAAGTGCCAGACCTGGCCCAATCCCATGGGTCAGGTGGTTTCAAGCCCTTCTAGGCCCCAGCTGCCTACAGATGGGAGGGATCACTTCACCTGGGTACCACTGGCTCTGATTCTGGAAAGTCACCCCCAGGTAGAGAGGAGTTGGGGCTAAGAGGAGAAACTCAGTCACATCTCAGGGCAAGATTAGGGAAGCCTCCATGGCACAGAGGAGACTGGAGGACTGGAGGTGTGAACACAGGTAGTTTGTGACCAAAGGGGCAAGGGGAGGAAGATCGAAACCTTTTTGGGGGGCAGGAGTTGGGATCATAGAAAGGAATCTTGGGAAGAGAGGGGGAAGGGTACTGAAGAGGGTCTGGGCACTGGGTGTCTAGGTAGGCTGTGCAGGTTAGGGGTGAGAGAGGAAGGCCACTGACGTTTATTGACATTTGGGGTAGGCTTGAGAATGGGGGTTAGTGTGGAGGGGCAGAAGGCCGGGCTCCAGCCCTGCAATGCATATGGTCAGAGTGGAGAGGTAGTACATGTGCCCTAAGAGAAGCTTTGGGTGGAGACTCAGTTTTCTCATCTGTAAAATGGGGATGATAACATAAAGCCTAATATGAGGTAATCTGTGTGAATATCCTCAGTCTACTGCTGGACTTTGACACAAGCTGCTCTGTCTTCCCAGCCTCTTCTTCCTTTTCCCTGGGCATAGTCTTTGGGAAATGGGGCTCTGTGCCACAGAGGGACCAGTCCTCACCCTCTTCGCTCCCCATCTCCTACATGGCTGGTCACCCAAGAGGTCATCCAGTTTCCTCTATCCCGGTCGACCAGAACCCTCTGGACTCTGTGGGTGCTACATGTTTTCTGGCCAGGGTCCAGGCCCCCACCTCACTGGGGGCTGTGAGCAAGAGAGCAGCAGACCAGATTTTGCAAGCCTGAAATAGTTTATGGCCAGGCTGAGGCAGGGAGGAAGGAGGGCATGGCCCCAGGAATGTGGGAAGAATGCCTGGGAGGCCCGTTCTGCCCCCCACCCTTCCTCAACTCTCCAGGGAGAAGGCACACAGGCTTCGGGCTGCCAGGCACTGGGCAGCAGAGACCAAAATGGTTCAGGCCCTGAACATTCCTGGGGCTAAGGTGGTCACAGAACCACTGAGCAGAAGTGTATGTAGGCTTAGTTTTCCTCCAGATGTGAGTGTCATCTCCTCCAAGGAGCCCCCTGGATTAGACCATCTGTCTACTGCATTCCGTCTTTCCTGCTGACTTGCCAGGAGCACATGGACACATATCTTTATTACTCTGTGTGTATGTGTGTTTGGGAGGAGCAGGGGCCAGTTTGGGGCTTGATACAGGGCCTCTGTATCTCTGCTATCAAACTGGGAGCTCCCAGAGTTTGAGGTTTATGGTTTTTTTCCCTTAGACTGGGAATTCCCCTAAGGACTGGGGTTGTGAATTTCCCATCAAATGGAAACCTCCAGATGCTTCCCATGGCCAGACTGGGGCGGCTGCTGCAACTGGAACTACACGATGCAGTCTCCATCCCCATTCTTTTATATCTAAGATGGAATCTCCTTTAAGCCTGGCTGGAAAGTGGATAACCTTCAGAGGGCCAGTTGAGTCTTGTGGACCAGAAAGCAGACAGACAGCTGTTCCCGCCCCTGTTCGTGGGAACAGCTGATGTCCCTACCTATGTGAAGGCAGAGAGCAGGCCCCAGTCACCCATCTGGATGGTTTACTTGGCCCTGCTGGTACCATACCCTGGGTTTGCCTCCCTCTGTGTGTGGCCTGGAGTCCACCTCTGGGAGTGATGGGCAAGGAGTTGAGAGTGAACAGGGTACAGTGTGCCAGACTTGTGCCTTTTAATGATACCTGCGTATTCCTGGGCCCTGCAGCAGGACCAGTGTGATCTCTTTCATGTTTGGCTCAGCCTCAGTGAGCCAGCAGTGGGTTGGGGGTTATGCGGGGGCCTGAGGCAGGGTAGCCAGACAGGCACAGACTGGTGTCTGGCCAAGGTCACAAGGTTCAAGCACGCTTAATTCCCACCGAAGTCCCAGTTCTGGTATGGAAGACACATGTTGCCAAAACTCTAGGCTGGTCAGACCCATCCCTCTTTTGTGGCATGGTTCTCTGGCCTGCACTGGCAGGACATCTAGTTCCAATTCCTCCCCACTCCACTTCTAGACAAGACTCAAGGGGTCAGTTTGTGGTCAGAGTTATGGACAATCTACTCAGAATCGGGCCATTTTGTGGCTAGGAGTTGAGGGGCTAAGATCAGGGTTTAGGATCAGGCTCTGACCATGGTTATGGGTGAGACTATTTCCTGGGTTAGATTTTGGCACTAGATTTTGGCTAGATAGAATTCAGGGTCAGCCTATACTCAGGACCAGGGGTAAATCTATATCCAGATGCAGAGGGCTGTACCCAGGTTTAGGAATCAATCTGTACCCAGCGCTGGGCACGGTGGCTCACACCATAATCCTAGCACTCTGAGAAGTCAAGGTGAAAAGATCCTTTGAGCTCAGGAGTTTGAGACTAGCCTGAGCAAAGTGAGACTCTTATCTCTACTAAAAATAGACAAAGGTGTGGTGGCAAACACCTGTAGTCCCAGCTTCTTGGGAGTCTGAGGCAGGAGGATTGCTTGAGCCCAGGAGTTTGAGGTTGCTGTGAGCTAGGCTAAGGCCATGGCACTCTAACCTGGATGACAGAGTGAGACTCTGTCTCAAAAAAATAATAAGTAAATAAATAAATATGTACTCAAGACCAGAGTCAGCCTGTACCTAGGATTAGGGATCAGTCTATACCTAAGATTAAGAGTCAGTCTATATCCAGGATCAAGAATTAGGTTCTATACAGGAATAGAGTAGTCTATATCCAGAATTAGAGGCCACTGGGTCCTGGGGGTTAGGTATGTGTTTTACATTGAAACTGCACCTCTGACTAGGCCACAGAAGGTGACCCTAACCCAATTGGCCATAGAAGGCAGAGATCGTTTTCAATTTGGAGATAAAGAGTTTACTGATCCCTTGGCCATCCCATTCTGGATACCCTCCTGTAGGATTTACTTGGGGCAGAGTAAGACAATCCATCACTTGGTTGAAGAATTAAAAGGAACATCAGTCTAAGTCCTTGAGGATGGAGCACGGTGCCCAGGCAAAGTCCCATTCTCAATGCTATGGCCAGAAAGAACCCCAGCAACTCCAAAGATGGTGCTTCTGTTTACACTGTACCTCTCGAAACTGATTCACAAACAGCTCATTCTGCAAACATTTCCTGAATACCTGCCATGCTTTAGGCCAGAGGTTCTCAAACTTGAGTGCACGGAAGAATCAACCAGGAAGCTTGTGAAAAAGGCTGACTCCTGGGTCCCACCCCAGGTATTCAGGTACAGAAAGGCACTGGCAGATACCCAGGAATCTGCACTTTCAATAAAGTCCCCTGGTGATTCTACTGTGGTGTTTTTAGGACCATACTTATGGGAACTATCCTCAAAAGGCTCAGCAGGTAATAAAAGAATTGCAGGCAACACCCCTAATTCTGTCTGGTGAGTTCCATGAGTGGGGTGAGCATGAAAGGCTTCTGGAATAAAAGGATGTGAATGAACATTTTCAGAGAAGACATTGTGAGGAGTGAGTTTCTGCCTCATTTTTGACCATGACTTTGCTCGTCTCATTATAAGAATTGCATGAAGCTTACCTGTCTAACCACCCCAAAGCCTTTTCATGTGATTGGCAAGGTAGAATTCAGGCCTGAACGTAAGCGCACAAAGATCAGTTCTGAGAATAGAGCTGTAGAGCAAAGCATAATTAATGCATTAGATGAGGCAAAGGAAAAGAATGTATCTACAAATGCTGCCTTAGTATGAAGCTGAGGAAGTTATTAATAACTCACCGATTGTCTACAAACAGCGTCCTGAAAAACACTGTTCAAGCAGTCGGCTTTGCTTAAACCATGGCCCTGTGCTTTGTCCCACTCTCCCCTTCACAGTTTCACCAATAAAGAACTTAGTCTGCAGTTGGTATATTGTACCAACAGGTTGTGTGTGTTTTCATTTCCCAAATATTGCAATATTGATTACGCTTTTGCAGGCAGCATAATTTTTCTCCCCCACCTGCCCCTTGGTTAAGAATCCTGGTACTAAAGTGACTCAGTCATCTTGAGGACCTCACTGAAGGCAGGAAGGCTGTAAAGGACAGCTCCCCTTCTGCCCCTCACTGCCGCGTGCTATGCTTCTAGAGGGTTTCATTAACCTTTCCTTATTTAATGATTCCATTCTTCCCTCTAGAGCAAATGGACTTCTGGGCTTGCCTGTGGGGCAGGAGTTTGAGGTGTTGTACTGCTCAGAGATAGAGACAGAACTGTACCCTATCTCTGGAGCTTCTGGGGGTCATACCCTGCCTGGCTGGTCTCGAGGCTCCAGACCCTTGTGCAGGGAGGCCTGGAGGTGACCTCCCATTTTTCTAGACTAGTCTCTAGATGCAGTTCAATTTCACCTTATTGATTTCAAGCCAGATTTTTCAGGGAGGTATGGGATTTCCTGGGCTGCTCTAGTCAGCCAGAGACTTACCTAGTTCCCCTGGACATTCCCACACTTTGAGAGGCTCCTTCCCAAAGGTATTCTTCACTTCATTCATTCATTCATTCATTCATTCAATGGACATTCATTGAGGACTCATCAGTCACCTAGTACAATGCTAGGCACTAGGATCCAGAGGTGGAAGACATGATTCATGATATAGAGAGGTGAACAGGAGCAGAGCAGATAATTTTTCTCCAGTATGCTATAAGTATGCCAAAGGGATAGGAGGGGAACTTAGTTTTAGAAGGGGTACAGAAGGCAGGGAAGTCTTTATGAGGGGAGGTAACTTAGAGAAGTGGGGGTGTCTGGGCAGAAAGAAGAGCCTGAATGTAAGCCTGGACACTAGGAACAGCAAGGCCAGGGCTGCTTTGGAAGCTACCTTCTAGGGATAGATCCTGAGGTTCAAGGCAGGGGGAATGTTGGGCTGAGGCTAGAGAGGCCTGCTGGGGTAAGACCACAGGAGCACGGTGAAGATCTGGGGCCTTACCCTGGAGGTAATGGGGCTCCTTAGGAGGTTTCAGCTGGAAGGGAATGACCTGGTCAGTTCTGTTGACTTGATGTGGTCCAGCACATCAGTGTGTCACTGCAGGTGGTATAATGTGCCAACTGGAATACATCGTTCCGTTGGCTGTGGGTTCTGTGCATCTTTTTAACAAAGAGCTCAAGGAAGGCAGGCTACCATGAGAACTGGACAGTGTCATGAGCCACTCAGCTGTACAATTTTGGGAAGGGAGGAGAATTCTAAGACAAACAGACATGGATTTGTATTTCTCACTGTTTGAGCTCTGGCCCTGTCTGAACCTTATCTGTAGAATGGGAGCAAACTAACAGTGTAGGCCAAGTGAAACCTCCTGTGTTAGACGTTGTCAGGATATGCAGAGCCTGGAGCTCATTCCGAGGATGCAGTTGGGGGCCCACGGTCTGGTCTTCCTGCCCAGGGCCTAGCCACCATCCCCACTGCCTCCTGAGCAGCTGTCTATGATGTCCTTCCTTGCGTGAGGTCTGATAACAGAGCCTGGTGAGCTGTCACCACCATAAACAGGTCCTGGGTTTCTCCTGCTGACCTGGTGCCTCAGCCCTTTGTGCTCTGCAGCCAGGCAGCCCTCTGGCCTCAGAGCAGGGGTGGAGAAGAGGGGGGCCTGCCCAGCTTCCTACAGACTTCACAGTTGTGCAAGACCATCTGATTCCAAACAAACCGTAAACTTACTGCCTCCCTGGCAATTCCAAGCATTCTGTCCAGCAGGTGGCCACTGCCTGGGATAGCCAGGGCCCAGGTCCTAGGACAGGCCTGCCTGACTAGTGGGGAACTCAGACTTGTGTCTGGGCCCGGTGGTGTGGAAAGATCTCCAGCCAGAGAGTCGGGACCTTGGGGTCTAGTCCTTTTTCCATTACCAGCTCCCCGTGTGACTTAGGGCAGCTCTCTTCTCTTCTCCAGGCCTTAGTCACCTCAGCTGAGCCTGAGGAGGTTGGTTAGGATAGAGTGCCTTCTATCTTGTGTTCTAGGAATCTGAGTTGCTGTCACCTAGAGGCCCTGGAGAGGTTGTGCAGCCTCTCCTAGTCTCCCGGGCGGGAGAACGCCAATCTCTCTTCATTTGTTCAGAACCAGCTCCAGCTCCAAAAAGCAAACAACAGGCAAGAGAACAACTATGTTAGTTAATAAACATGACCTGTGTAAGAGTAAAGAAGATCTTCTTGGATCTGACTTAGAAACTTCTACCTGCCATTCATTCTTTTGTTTAATAAAATTGAAGAATGAATTCAATTTATTAATTTGTTTAATAAACATTGTGGGACACCTACCTATGCTAGGACCTGGAATTTGATGGTTAACCGGATGGGCAGCAACCTAGGCCTTATTGGACCTTAAAGACTGGCCTGGTCTATTTTTCCTAGGAAGCTGGAATATAGCTGGCCCACGGGTATTATCACTAATAAGCCCCAAGACCCAGTGGGAACTCTGTCCACTGTGTAGAGCCTTGTTATCCTGAAGGGAAAGTAGAGGAGAGGGCCCATGCCTCCCTCCCCCCCGGAAGCTCCTAATGTGATGCAGATACCCAGTTCCTATCTCTGGAGCTAGTGGGGAGGCCAGCTGATACCTCAGGGACACTAGGAAGCATGTGCAGTAAGCATGAAGCCAGGCCCTGACCCGGAGGGCTCTGGGAGAAGGCAGCTAGCAGCTCCCAAGAAATAGGTGCTATTTCCTCTGAGGCTTCTTCCCTGATTTTTGGGCTAATACAGTGTTCATTGAGAAGGAGGTACAGATCAAGGATTGAGAGAATGGAGGCTGGACATGGCATGAGAGCCCTTGGGCCTATGGGGACTGTCTGTATAAATGGTCATGCCCTGGGAAGGCTCTGGGTCCTTCCAGAACCTAGGAAGATGGAGGGGACTGTCCTGGCCCACAGCTTATGATGTTCCCATAAGCAGGACCTTAGATCTTCATCTAGCAGAGGTGAGGATGGTGGTAAAGCACTGTTGTGCTGGATGGGGGATGGAGTTTGGCCCACAGTGGGTTGCATTCATTCAATAGGAACTGGATCATGCCTGTCCTCCCTCTATGCCTATGGCCAACTCAACTATCTGCCCTCCCTGCCTGGTCTTCCAAGCTCCCAGGGAAGGGGTGCAGAGGCCCAGGACAGCTCCTTGCTTCTGCTTTCCCCAAACTCCTTATAATAGGCTCTTTCAAGAGTCCAGATAGTCAAACACTGATAGACTCCTTCCCTTTTTTTGATCCCCTCCCTGATCTTTCAATGATCTCTAGGTTTCTCTTGAGCTTGGCTTTGGGGCAGTTTCAGATAGTATCTTTAGTACTCTGTCTATGTGAGTTGAACCAATGTACCTTGGGGAAATGGCGTTCCCAAGGGAAGACAAGGACTTGCCAATGCTCATTTATCCAGCCATGTCTAAGCTAGGAACTAGGTTTCCCTGGGTTCCTAGGCTGGCTGCCTCCTGGGGCTTCCCCAAAACTCCAGGCAGGACCAGTTGCAAAATTCTCAGGGCCCACTAGAAAATGAGAATGCCAAGCCAGGTGTTAAAAAATTATTAAGAATGTCAAGACAGGGATAGTAGAGCATTGAACCAAGTGTGGGGCCCTTCTAACCACAGCCCTGTGTGACAGCACTAGTCACATGTCCAGGAAGCCAGCCCTTACCCTAGGGGTAGGGAAGGAGTAGAGGGAGACCCCTGTCAAATTGCTTCCGGGCAGTCAGAGGACATGGGCTTCACCAACGAAAAGTTCTCTGAGACAGCCAAGGCCTTCCTATTTTCAAGATGAGTAAAAGTCAGTCTAGAGATCCCTTCTGCACAGTCATCAGGGTGCGACGCCAGACCTCTGGAAGGTAGGGGAAGACAGATCTTGGGAGGTGTCTATTAGCGGCTAGCTGCCTTAAATATCCCCCCTTGGAAAGTTCTTGGGGGCCCAGGAGGTGCGGTGCAGCCACCCGTGTGAGAGTGAGGAGGGAGGTTCTGGGGGAGGAGCAGCGGCAGTTCCTACCACCTTATGCAAGAGGGAGAACAAAGGTCTTTGCTGGGAGGTATTATAAGATTAAATGGCTGGGTCCAGGACAAACTCAGCAAGCCCCTTGGGACCTGAATTAGCAATAGCAACTGAAAGGGGGGAATTAAAGCTCCTGGCCTTCTCACAGAGGCCCCCACCCCCTTTAGTCCTGCCTGGGCCTCCTCAAGAAGCTAATCTGCTGCCTTCCCTGAGTTCCCGCCTGGGGCCTGTGTGAGGGGCTGTCCCCTCCACCCAGAGGCAACCGGAGCCTTCCTGGGGAAGGAGCTGCCTGACCCCTGACCCTTGACCCCTGGGGGCACAGTCTCTGAGCAGGCTGGGTGGCCCAATTTGGACTCGGGACTGAGTCCAGCCTCTCAACTCAAAACTTGGCTGAGCTGGGAAGTTGAGAAGAAATCACTGCTCCTCTCTGGGCCTCTCTTTTGCCCCCCCTCCCCCAATCCTTGAACTGGTACCATCAGGCATCAGGGAAGCCTCCTCTTAGCCCCCTGATTCCTGATGGACATTAGTGTCCCTATCACAGCTGGGACTTTGGAATGTCAGGCTGATGGGTGTCTGATCAGTTAAAAAAAAAAAAAGTGAGAGAAAATGTTTTAAGTTTCCATTATCTGGTCCCCACTGACCTCCCAGTTTCATTTCTTACTACTTCCCATGTCACAATTTGTGCTTCAGCAGCCAGGGGCACTCACACTGCGATCTCCTCCCTTTGAACCTTTGCTCTGGCTCTTCCCGCTGTCTGGAATTCCCTTTGTAGCTTAGCTTCATCTCTGGCAGCACCCTTTGGAAGCCTCCCTCCTGCCCCTTCCCATTTCCACCAGTCCAGTTTATGAATTTAACAGTATGCTCTGTGTCAGTGTCTCTCTCTGGAGAGGCTGCAAACTTCCAGACAAATGAGGCCTTGCACTCCCAGCACCCAACAGGACAGCTGGAGCACAGCAGGTGCCCGGCCAGCACACGACCTAGGCCTGCACCAGGAACATACCCCACAGCGCTGTGGAGGGGGAGGACAGGGCTGGCATGGCAACACAGTTATTGAACTGCCTGTGTGTTAAGAGCAGCGGACAGAATTATTACAGGGCAACGTGAAAATATAAACTAGGGGTGGGGTGCGGAGGGCTCTATGGTGAAGGCTTCCTGAAGGGAAGACCTGATTGATGTGAAGATGAAGGCAGCAAAGAACATTCCAGACAGAAGGAATGAAGGTGTGTGCTGTGGCAGTGGGACAGAGAGGGGCTGCTGGGCAGTGGGCAGGAGTCAGGAGTAGCCAAGGGTAGGAGCTGTGGCCAGGGTGGGCAGCCTGGCTCTCATAGGCTGTGGAAGGGATTTTAGACCTTATGCCGAGAGCAATGCAAAGCTAGCTATTAAAGGGTTTTAAGCAGGCGAGTGAGTGAGCGAGGTGATGAGATTTGCATTTCTAAAAGATCACTTTCGCTGCTGTGTGGAGAGTGGATTAGGAGGGACAAGAGGCTATTGCTGTCTTGAGAGGAGACAGAGAGGGGAACGGACAAATTGAGAGATTTAGAGCCAGAGCTGACAGAACTTGGAGATAGACTGGATTTGTAGGGA
Source organism: Perodicticus potto (assembly GCA_963574655.1). Classification (NCBI taxonomy): domain Eukaryota; kingdom Metazoa; phylum Chordata; class Mammalia; order Primates; family Lorisidae; genus Perodicticus; species Perodicticus potto. The sequence continues at coordinate 13,171 of CAUYRH010115104.1, read as the reverse complement.
GAGGGAAGGAAGTGAGGCCCCCTGGTTTCCAGCTTATCCCAGGGGGTGGTGCTGGTCAGCCTGCATGTGTGCTGGGGGGCGGGTATGGGGTGAGGCTGCAGCAGCCTGTGGTTCTCCAGTCAGCGTGCCAGTGACCCCAGGCGTATGGGCAGGATGACATGGCAATCCACATAGCATGGATATTACACATATGTACACATGCCTTACACATTCACATGCTGCTCAGATAGCGACGTGGACACGCTCACGGCCATCCAGATTTACACAGAGCGTGCCTCACCTGTGACGTGTTTACATGTGGTATACACAGATCTATCAATGTCGAGAATAACCAACAGTTATTGGGTGCTTGATATGTGCAAGGCAATATTTAAATACTATTTAGTTCTCACAGCAACCAGACACGTACAAATTACTGTTTCCATTTTAGCGATGAAGAAGCCAAGGTCCAGGGAAGTCACATATCTTACCCAAGGTCACACGCACAGCAAGTAAGGGGTGGAAGTGGGATTTGAACCCCTGCAGTCTGGCTGCAGACCCAACTTCCTTGGCACCATGCCATTCGTGTATCTCCCTCTGAAGCTCGGCTGCCACACAGCACACAGTCCCACAGAGAGGCACCGACAACGGCAGAGCGCTCTGGTAGTACATTTGTGTGTATTGTGCGTGGACTCACGTGTGTGTATGACATTCACGTAGGCGCCTAAATATTACACAGTGCATAGTTTGCTATAAATGTTACATATATTTATGATAAAAGCACAAATCGATGCAGAGACTTTTTGAATGCATAATGCACATTCACATATATGCAGTATCCATGTTCACACAAAGTACACATTTATGCAACAGCCTGCACACAGGCAGTACACACTCACACATGCACTGTAGATGCAGAATGCATACAGCAGACACACTTGCACGCTAGCACATGCAGTAACAGGCGCACACAGCCACTCGGCATTATGCACACTTCCTCCGTTATATAACATAGACATGTGTGTGTATGTGTGTGTATGCAACACCTGTATGCAACACCAGCTGTGCACGCTTGCATGCAAATGAGGCACACACGTGTGCACACATATGCAGTACACACAAACATAAACTCTTTCACCCTTTGTCACACAGGGCAATTTATGACCATCCAGGCTTATGTCCGGACTTCCCATTAACATTAATGAGGTGATGTCGCCAGGGTATTTGGAAACCCTTGTCCTGCAGCAGGGTGGGGGTAGAGGGTGGTGGTGAAGCGGAGAGGACAGGGAGGCCATGGTCACAGAGGAACAGCTAATTATCCGGCTGACCAAGGTTTGATTGTCTTTCCCATGGCTTCCCCCACAATCCCCAACCCAAGGTCAGGTTCTGGCTACACCAGAGGGTGTTGGGGGCAGGGAGCAGGACTAGGGGAGGAGAAGAGAAGAGGGGGGCAGGAGAAAATGATGAGGGGAGGTAGTAACTGACCCAAGTTTCTGTCATCCCCTCTCCCATCTTCTTTGCCTAGAGTTGTCTGAATTATTTCCTGAAATGGTTCAGCATTCCTAAGGGTCTGTGTCTCTGTGGCCCTTTCCTCTCCACAGTCCTTGGCAAGAGCCTTATATCAGAGTCAAATTTGATAGCTACATTTCAGGAGCTTTTATTTGCTCATCCAGGAGCTTTAAAAGGAGTCCTGTCCTCATATTACCACCTCAATATCTAGTATAGTACACGGCGGTCCTTCCTTCCTTTCTCTGTCTGTTCTCTTAAGCATCCTTTTTTTTCTTCTTTTTTTTTTAAGAGAGGGCCTCCATGTGTTGCCCAGGCTGGTCTTGAATTCCTGGACTCAACCAAGTGTACACTGCCATGCCTGGGTTTTAACCATCATTTATTGACCACGAGGCACGGTTCTAAGCAGCTCATTAACTTCCTATGATCTCCTCAACCCATGTAAAATCTTTTCCAAGTAGGAGCGAGTGTGGACTGAATGCCTCAGTCAGAGAAATGCCCCCCAACCCTTGCCTTTGCACACCCCCTCCCTGCTGGCAGAAGTGTCTTTCACATGGTTCATCTGAACTCACAACAGTCCTGTGAGGTTAGCAGGTCAAGAACATCCATTCCCAATTCATGGGTGTGGAAATGGAGGCTGAGAGAAGAGAGGTTTGCCCATGGTCATGTGACTAGGGAGGACCAAAGTCAAGACTTGACTACTTTAAGCCTCTTCTCTGTAAATCACCACATGTTCTTCATTTATTTGTAGGACTACTTCCTAAAACATAAAAGGAATTAGAGTTCATGTGCTTCTGGAGAATGTTTTGTTAAATTTCTTGAGAAGCCTGAAGCAGTCCTAGGGTGGAAGGTAGAGGCCATAGTCCCCAGTCACAGATCAGGGATGTGGAGGAACCCCGGTAGCCATCTTGTCACCCATGCCATTGCATAGATGGGGATGTTGAGATTTTCTTGGGCCCAGACTGGGAGGCCCAGATCTAAGATCTGAGGTGTGGAAGGGGCCTCCACAGAGTCCCAGTGTAGATGCTCTTTTCCAAACAAGGGAAACTGGAGCCCTGCCCCTCACTAAGGTAACAATATTTATTGAATGCCTATTACTATGTTATCAAATCCTGAGTTCCACACTGGACGTGATGGAGGCTACATGGACACAACTCTCAAGGACTTATCTGGTGAGGAAGAGAGATGTCCAGACTTGGTGTCATAGAGCCCGGTTCTGTTGCTCATTCATTCTGTATGACCTTGAAAGAAAGTCTTTTTAAACTTGCTAAGCCTCAGTATTCTAGTATACAGAATGGGGATGCTCCTACCTGCCTTCAAGGCTGTTCTTGCAATTAGACATATAAAATGCCTGTCCGAATGCCTGTCGCAGGCAGGACATTCAGTGCATGTGTTCTCTTGATTTCTTGCCAGACTCTTCACTACCTCACTTCTCCTTCCCTCCGGACACATCCTCATTATCGATCACCTCTTTTGGAAACACTTGAACTTTTGGCCCAATTTTGTCAACTGTCGCACCCTCCCCAGCCCAGTTTTAGTGTAAGTGGGAGTGGGACCCCTCTTAGGAGGGGTGCTGAGCTACTCTGGGGGAAATGGGTTCAGCAGATCTCCCCTGGGCCTCTCCCTTCACCCCTCCCCTAAACCCATGGACACTCCCCTCCCCTCCTGCAAATCTGGTTTTCTCAGCCTAAGACATTGCTCTTCCAAGGAGAGACGTATTTCACCCAGCTAGGGGCTCTTGAAATCTATTGGGGAAGCTGAAGCCTTTTCTCATTGCCCTTGAGGAACCGACTCTGGAGAAAGCTGGCATAATAAACAGATAAACAGATGGACAAATCAACAAGCCCCACCTAGAATGCCCTATGAGGGGTGGCTTAAAGGCCTGACCTCCAGGGGATATTTGCTCCCTCGCATCTCTGCAGTTCAGTATGGGGATAGGCAGCTGCGACAAGGAACCTCTTTCTAAGAGAACAGAAAGTGACCCTGATGAGGTCAGTGGAGTCAAAGTCTGCCTGTCAATGCTCTGTAGACCCTGAGCAAACACCCCTCTCTGTCTAGGCTGGAGGGGTGGGCACCCAGATGGAGATGAGGACTTCTGGGTACCCATCCCTGCTGGGTCACTTCCTCCAACTGACCTCGGTCAGCCTACTCAAACTGGAATGTTATGGGCATCTGTCAAGATTATGAATAAATGCCTACAATACCATTCAGATGGAACTGGGTCCTCATGGGGACTTGTATGGGGGTTTGGGGTTCAGGCTGGACAACAGAGTGTTCCTGGTGGGCAGAGGGGCTGCCAGTGCCAAGGGCCAGGTGTCACTGCTCTGCCCCTTCTTTAGGCTTCAAGCTAAGAAAATGCCAACTAAATGGAGTCAGAGATGTCTCAGAATTCTCTGTGGGGCCAGCATGGGGCACCAACTTCTACCAATGCCAACATGAAGAGCTCTTGCCAGCTGCCTGGATACCCCAGTCAAACTCCCTGGGCTCAGCAGTTCTCTTGGGAAGGTGGCCTGGTGGGAATGTCACTGGACTGGACCTGTCATTCCAGGATACCTTGGGGGTGGGTGGGTGGGGGGTGCCTAGAGACAGGGGGTTGGGAAGGGACCAGCCAGGAATGTGAATAGGGAAAGCAGAGTGTGGGAGCAAACAGTGGTAGGCCCCTAGGAGCCGGGATGGACAGGAGGTGGCTGGGAATGAATGGAGGTGAGGGCAGAGGCTACCTGACTGCTTCCTGGGGTAGAATGTCACCCTGGGCTGTGAACTGGTGCCTTACCACAGAGATCGCCTTTTGCCAGCATTTCGTTAGCACAGGGCATGAGAAGGACTGGGAGGGGGCATGGGGCATGGCACTGGGGTTCCTCCTCTGACCCCTGAGCCAGGCCTCTGTTTTTTTTTAAAGTCTCACCTTAACAACCTGAGATCTTAATAGGGAGACCTGAATTCTGCCTGCTGTGGGCTGTACACCCTTTATACTTAAAGCTAAGGGGGTCCTCAAAAGGACCTGAAGTCTTTACACAGGCAAATTATACATAGAAAATCAGGGGTGCAGGGGCACAAGGTCAAGAAGACTTTTTGTTCCATTTTGCCTCCTTGATGTATGATTGAAGGCAAATTGCCTCCGCTTTGTGAGACCCCAGGTGTCCTCTGTACAATGGGGACAAGATAACTTCTGCCCACCTCTACAAGGGGTGAGGAGACAGAGGAATTGGTGGGGGCCTCTGAAAGAACCTGACAGGGCCCCAGTAGTGGTCTTTGTGGGTGGGTGGGGCACTTTGGTGGGATGAGGAGAGCAGGGGCGGGGAGGATGTGGAGCTGGTAAGCACCTCCTTCGCTCAGCTCACTTAACAATAAGCACATGATTCAATGCAGTCGGTAAATCCTTTCCCGCCTTGGCTTCTTAGCTACTGCACGACAGGCTCATAATTCAGTTTTAAACAAGTCTAGGATTAGGGCTGCAGCTGCGGTACACAGGGGGTGTCGGGGTGTGTGGAGGCCGTGCATCTGGCCTGGTGGGGCTGACCACAGTGGCTCCCATACAGGAGTAGAAGTTGGGTCCCTGAGGTAGGAAGGAAGGAGGCCTGGCAACTCTCTCAAGGGAGACCTTGTGGCCTTGGGAAGGCTCAGGGCCTTACAGAGGAACTGCTGGACCACAGAATCTCAGGGCAAGCGGGACCATAGGCTTCATCACACGGGCAAGCCCCAGGCAACTTTGGAGCGAGGGAGAAGACAGGAAGCCCTCATTTTGGTCTCAGTTTTCACATATTGAATTTATTTGAAGCAGGACCTGCTTTTAAATTTCCATGAGGCCTTTTCTCATGTTTCAGTTTTTCAGAACCTGGGGGTTGGGAAAGAGGGATGCAAAGGGACCCTGAAACTCCAACTGGAGGAGGAGGACGACAGGAGGCAGGAGCTGCAGGAGCAGAGTTTGAACCCAGGAAAGCTGGTCCTGTGCAGCACAGAATGGGTTTGCGTGGGGCCCACCCCTGTGGGCAGGGTTAGCACTGAGGGGGAGAACCACAAAGACAAGGCTCCCTCAAGCCCCAAACTTTGTATTTGTGAAAGAGCTGGCCTGGAAAGTAAGGAAATGAGCGTCCCCACGAGAAAGGAGAGCAGGTGAGATACGGGGAGACGCAGCATCACTTACAGAGTTGCCCTGGTTCAAATCCCAGCTTTGCCAGGCACCAGCTATTTAGGCAAATCACTTTATCATCTCTCTCCGAGGCACTTAATATGAAGATTAAATAAAATAATAAATCAATAACTGTCCTGCGTCCCCCAAAAAGGTCTCTGTGATTCTCAACTCCATAGAAATCAATCTTTCCTATGCACTCCAAGAATATGCACAATTACTATTTGTCAATTTAAAAAATTAAATGGAAAAAAAGAAAAGAGCCTTTCCCAAGGGACTGGCCTGCCTCAGGGCATGGTGGGATGTTTGCTCTGAAGACTGGCTGGACTCCTTTATATACTAGCTAGATCCTGGCTACCAGGACATCCATAATTTCCCGTTTTCTTTCTACTTCTTTGACCTTTGCTTCTGCTTGCTTTGTGGAGGAGAGACCCGAGGATCTCACCCACTTCTCTGGCTTCTGCACCACCTTTGCCAAGCACACTGTGCAGCCCCGTCTCTTGGACCCCTCCCTCCTCCTCCTGTTGTCCTCCTCAGTCCACAACCAGACCTGCTCCTCCAGGAGGTCAGCCCAGCCTCAACTCTAAAGCCCTGTTACCAGTCAGCTGTCACCTATAGGTCCCACCTGTTCTACCTTCCAACCTGCCCTGAGCCCTCTCAGGCTCCCTTCCTCCTTGTCTCAGTGGCCACTCCTGTCGCACTCCCAGCAGGTTCTCTCCCTTCTCAGCTTCACACCCTCCCATCTAGTCTACCCCCAATAAGCCATCAGTGAGTTGCTTAAAATGCACATTGTGTTATGCTTTCAAAAGCTCCCAGTGTTTCCTCACTCATAGGACAGAGAGCAAACTTCCCAGCCGCAGTGAGAGACCTTTTCCTTTCTGCCTCCCTTTCTTCTTATGCCCAGTGCCCTTTGCCTCTGTACCCTAAACTCAGTTGCCCTGGTCTGCTGTGCTTCCTACATTTGCCCACCTCTGTGCTTTGGCCAAAGCTCTCCCCTCTGCCTAAAATATCCTTCCTCTGCATTTCCAATCCACAAAATGCAGCCTTGGTGGGTCCTCCACCACTTCCTCAGACTCTTTCTCTGTTTTAAAACCCTCCAGTGCTCTTCCAAGATCTCCAGAATAAAGTCCCATGGGTCAAGTTCTCAACCTCAGGCCTCAGAGCCTCCCTTGAAGGGGTAACTGAAGAGACCTTGAATGCAGGGCTGCATTCAGCTCAGCTGAAGACAAATGAATGCAGGGTTGCATACAGGGTGTGAGCAGAGTCAAGGGAACTAACCTGGGTTAGAGCAGTGAAAGTGAGAGCAAACGCTAGGGCTGCCTCTAGGCCTTAAGGGACCACGAGGTGGCTGTAACTGGAGCCTAGTGAAGGCTGTTGCTGCAGCAGAAGGGTCACCTGCCAGGAGCTGTGGCTATAGATAAAGGGGTATACCCATTGCCAAACTGTGGTCTAGCAAGGTTGCTGGGTTTGACCCTTTCTCCTCCATCCTCGGATTATCTGCTGGTTTCTCCCATTGGCTAAATTCAACTACAAGGCAGAGGGCAGCTGAGCCAGGATGATGCAGCCATGGAGGTCAGCCCCCAGGATAGACAGGAGTGGAGAACACCAGGTTTGGGTGTGGCTGTCTTGGTGTTCTGGCCCCAGACCACTTGCCCAGAAATATGCTTCTTACCCCAAGCATGCCCCTGAGCTTGCACTGCCCAACTTACCAAGTGTGTACCTTTGAAATGCTGTTCCCTGGGCCTGGAAAGCCCTTTCCCAATTTCTTGTCTTGGATAAGGGCTATTCATCCTTAGACCCTCAGCTAAGGTAATGTCTCTGTCCCTAGGCCCCAACTCTATGTTCCCAAAGCCCCCTGGGTCTATCTCTATCAGACACTTAGCTCTCCCCAGGCCCTGGTCTCTTCATTCACCCTGATGGTCTAGCAGACTACCCAGCACATGTACGTGTTCATTTAAATGCTTCTCGAATTGATTTCCAGTACTATGCCATCAACTTGAGAACAGGAACCTTGGCTAACTCTGCTCATTACCCTCTAGTCCCTGACATAGCTGCCATTTAAATAATGTTTGTTGCTTGGCGCCTGTGGCTCAACGGGCTAAGGCGCCAGCCACGTACACCTGAGCCGGCGCATTCGAATCCAGCCCGGGCCCGCCAAACAACAATGATGGCTGCAACCAAAAAATGGCCGGGCATTGTGGTGGGCGCCTGTAGTCCCAGCTACTTGGGAGGCGGGGGCAGGAGATTCGCTTGAGCCCAGGAATTGGAGGTTGCGGTGAGCTGTGATGCCACGGCACTCTACCCAGGGTGAAAGCTTGAGGCTCTGTCTCAATAAAATAAAATAAAATAAAATAAAATAAAGTTCAGGTCAAAAGAAGTGGCCAAAGGACATGCACCTCCCGGTTGTCATCAACTTGCTGTGTGGCCTTGCATAACTCACTTCCTTTTTCTGATCTTGGATTCCTTCCCCTTTAAAGAGAGTAATACTGGACTAGATGACCCCTGAGGTCCCTCTTCTTCAGGTGAGTACACCAGATGGCTCTCATACCTGGGGATCACTCCCAGGATGTGATTTCTCATTCAGTAGATCTTTGCAAAGGTCACTATGGCCACAGACCATCGCAGGGACTCATGACCACCAGGCCAGGTCCTCCCTTCTCCATGAAGGCCCTGATTTAGATGTTTTTAAAACAAACAATGAGAAAAAAATAGTTTGGGACACAGAAACATTAGGCCAAGCAGTTTTTCTCCCGGTCCATGATTCTCCTTCCTGAACAACATTGAGAGATCAGCACCTGGCTTTCTGCCTATTTAGCCCTTATCTCCTGGGAAAAGAGAGCGCAGATCTTAGCGTGACCAACTTGATAGTCACGGTGAGTCTATTTCATTCCCAAGAGATAAGATAATAATCATTAATTATATGGTGAATAGTTGTGGGTGATTTTGGCTTCGAGCCATATAGGAGAATGGCTCCTCTAACACGCAGGTTCTCATATCCTGGTGGGGATATGAGGCAGCTGATGAAGTGCGGAGACTAAGACCACAGGCTTTGAAGCCAAGCTGCCCATGTTTTTTTCTTAAACCTCTCTGTGCCTTAGTTTGCTCTTCTGTAAATAGGGAGTGATTGGCCCATACCCATCTCAGAAGGTGGTTATGAGAATTAAATGAGAGGCTATTGCCCAGGTGCAATAAATGCCCCATGAGTGTTTGTTAAATAAACACTAAGTAGGACCGTGGGCCTCCCAGGTGTGGCTGAGGAATCCTAAGTAAACAGATTCAGAGTGCCTAATGCCTTGGCGGTGTGGTACCACAGCCTGCGCTGATCAGGAGAGCTAAAAACAGCTTTTACTTATGAAGAGCTCACTCTGATTAGTCATGTTCCAAATGGTGTGTGTGTGTGTGTGTGTGCACACGAACATTAACCAAGTTAATCCTTATAATAATCCCAGAAGACATGTAAGTACCATCTTTATCACTTCCATTTTACAGATGGAGAAACTGAGGCAAAGAGAAGGTACCTAACTGGCCATGGGTGTCAGGCTCTAGTGCTACAGCTAGGCAGAAAGCAGAGGTACAGGGGTCTCAAGTCTCAGCCCTGCGAGCTCTGAGCAGCCGTGCAGTTTAGGGCAAGGAATCAACCTCTCTGTTTCTTATTTGTGAAATGTGGGAAAAAGCACGTACCCCAAAGGGCAGTTGTGAAGATTAAATGAGATAATGTAGAAGGCATGTCTAGTATGGTTTCTGGCATGTGATGGAGCTCAGGAAGTGAAAAAAGTTATAATTAAAGAAAAGGAAAAGGGAACTGAACAGATGTCCTGATCCCAGGATGGTCCCTGGGCAGCCTCTTTCAACTACACTAAAAGCAATTGCATTCCCACTCAGAGCCCCACGGACCTGTCCTAGGGGTAAGGATGGAAGGTGAGTGTGTCTCAGGCCTGGGAATCCGCCAGCCCTGGCTCTCACACTGGCTCTTCCACTTAACAAGTAGCATGTCCTTAGGCAATCACTCTCACCTCTAGCTTCCATTTTCTCAACTGTGCAAGGAGGCAGCAGACAGCAGTTCACAGGCATGGTGAGGAGGGGATGAGACCATTAGTTCACATTTACTAAGCCCTTGCCAGTGCCAGCCACTCTTCTATGCCTGCCACCCTCAGCTAATCCTCCTAACAACCCTGCAGAGTAGGTAGGTACTAGCATTGTACCCATTTTACAGAAGCAGAAACTGGGGCTCAGTGAGGTCAAGGAAGCTGGCTGAGGTCTTACAGGATCTGAGTGATAGACAAGTGATGTCCACCCAAACAGGATTACAGAGTCCACAGCCCAAGTCCATAGTAATTGCTCCTAGGGGTCCCTCTCCAGCTCCCTGAATTTAAAAGCAGGGAAATGTGGGCTGTATCCTGACTCGTGCTCTGAGCTGAGATGTCCCTGGTGATTTGTGAAGCATCCCTAAGTAGGACTGGGGCTTCAGAGCAACTGACACTATTCCCTGCCTCTTTCTAGCTTGCACAGTCATCCCAGGACGCTAGTCACAGCATGGGCGGGAACGACCAGGCCTTTCTTCCCAGCTTGGAGGTGAACGTGATCTCCCTGTGGCCAGTTCCTTTCTCTAGAGCATCTGCTTCCTGTTGCTCCAATTTTGCATCTCCCCAGGCTCAGGAGGAATCACTGCCCTCACTCTGAATGCAGCCAGAACCTTGCCACTGCAAGAGGCCATTTTCCCCAAGCAGCTCCCTGTCGTCCCTGTGGCTCCAGAAGAAGGCAGCCCTGGCCTGAAGCCATCTGTCCATCCTCCCTTTCACAGACCAGGACAAGAAGATGCAGGCAGGATCAGGCCTCTGCTCCAATGCACAGGAGCTTGAGACAGGGTCAGGACAGATACCACAGAAGAGCCTTAGAACATCCAAAGAGCTGGACTTCCATCTAATGCTCAGTCCAGTACTGCAAGGCAGGTGGTGGTGTCCCATTTTACAGATGAGGAAACAGAGATACAGAGTTTTAAGTTGCTTATCTAAGATCACACCGAAAGCTAGGGTCTAGGGCTTTCAGCCAAGGTCTGTCTTGACTACTAAGTCAATGGTCTTTCTCACTGTCACACCATCACTATATTTTGAGTTTGGGTGCCCAGGGAGGGCCCACTTGCCCAGAAAATCTGCCAGGCAGGGGGCAATAAACTCTCCGGGCTTCCTCTCCCAGAATCCACCCTGAACCCCATCTTTTTCCAGAAAGATTTCAAAATGGCAGCAACCGTTTTGAGCTGCAGTGATACTGAGAGCAAAGTGCCCTTCACTGAGCCTGGCCCCTTCCTTCCTCATTCTCCCCCTCTCCTCCCTTGCTCTCCCTACATGGATGCCACACTCGTCCCTCATCATTCATCCACACCCTACCCCTCTGCCTCTGACCCCAGATTGTCCCACCCCAACCCTGCCCCCCTGTCAGAACCTGCCCGTTTGCGGGTAGATACAGGTTCAAATCTCTCCGCCCTTTCCATGAGCTGTGGGACCTTGGGCAAGTCACTCATTTTACTGAGCCTTGATTTTCTCTTTTGCAAACGGGGTGATCTTGGGAAAGTTAGTTACTTACTCTTTCTATGCTTCACTTTCCTTGTCTGGAAAGTGGAGATACAAATATTTCCCTCAGCTTGGTGACCTGGTCTAGTGTGATGTCATGGCCTTCCTCTCGTCCTTCTCGGGACGGGGTGACTGTGGTCACCTCATTGACCCTGAGACGCTGCCCATGCTTCTTCCTGAGGTCACTCCCAAGCCCTTTCCTCTTTGAATGACTCTTTGAGGCACCAGCTCCAGGATCTGCTCAAGAGAAACAGCCCTGATGCTTCCACTGTGGGACCCAAAGGCCCAGGGTAAGGAAACCTCAGGGAAGCAGCTTCCCCCCTACCATGAGGGGTCACCACCACTTCCTGTCCCCAGCCCTGCCCTACCTTGCACAATTCACATTTTACAGGATGGCCGATGCCCCCTGGGGTTGGGTAAAGTAACAGTCCTTCCCCTGGGAGTGAGAAGCCTGGGTTGTCCAAAAGAGGATGGGAAGGTGGAAAGGTCAGTAGGGCAGGCAGGATGGTCCAGGTGCCACCTGACATACGCAGGCACCCTCGGCTGAGGGTCTCCAATGCTCGAGGGCTGGGCAGGGAAGGGGAAGACCACGTCCCTTCTTCTCCGCAGGTCATGCAGCTCCCAGGTCCTTGGCTTTGTCAAAGATATCGAGCAGCCCCACTTGCTAGTAACCCTTTCCCTATCTGCCTGGCAGGGGTACTGGTTGGATCAAGTGCTCCACCCCCACCCCAGAGACAGCCCCAGGGATGCCTGGAGAGGACTCGGCTTCAGAGCTGGGTCCAATCCCAGCTCTAGGGATTTACAGGCCTTATGATGTTAGACAAGGGGCTTGGCCCTCTGCGTCTCAGTCTGTCCATCTGTGAATGTGGATGGCAGCCACTGTGGAAAACAGTATGGAGGTTCGATATCCAAAAGAATTGAAACCAGATCTCTAAGAGATAGCCACACTCCCAAGTTCATTGCAGTGTTATTCACAGTAGCCAAGATATGGAAACAATCTACATGTCCGGGGACAAACAAATGGATAAAGAAAATGCAGTACATAGTATGTGCACCCAGTGGAATATTATTCCCTTAAAGAAGAAGGAAATTCTGCCCTATACAATGACACAGAGTGAAACTGGCCAGTCTTAGAAGGACACATACGGCACGACTCCAATCATACAAGGTATCTAGAATAGTCAAACTCGCGGAAGCAGCGAGTAGAATGGTGGTTGCCAGGAGCTCGGGATGGTGAGAGTTTCAGTCATGCAAGATGAGTCAGCGGAGAGACCTGCCACGCAGCGTCATCTACAACTAACAGTGCTGTATTGTGCACTTAAAAACGTGCTTGGGGGGAGTCAAGCTCATGTTAAGTGTTCTCACTGCAAAAAAAAGCAAGTGGAGGGCACAGGAAGCTTTTGAAGGTGATGGATATGTGTAGTGCCTTGATTGAGGTGGTGGTTTCGGGTGTCTGGGTACGTCCACACTCATTGGATTGTTAAGTATGTGCTGTTTGGTTGTGTGTCAGCTATCCAGTGAGTCTACCAGGAGGAACCATGCAGGGGAACATGCTCTGTGCTGGCAAGAGAAACAACAGTGACATTTGATGGGCACCTTCTTTTTTTTTTTAATTTTTATTAAATCATAATTGTGTACACTGGTGCCATCATGGGGCACAATGTTCTGACTTTATATACAATCTGAAATATTTTCATTGAACTATTGAACATAGACTTCATGGTCTTTTAATCGCTATATGAAGACATTTATATTCTACATTTAGTAATTTTCACTTGTACCCTTGTAAGATGCATCGTAAGTGTGATCCCACCAATCACCCTCCCTCCATCCATCCTCCCTCCTCCCCTCCCCTCCCTTGCCCCTTTCCCCATTTCTTGTGCTATAACTGGGTTTTAGCCTTCATATGAAAGCTATAGATTAGCTTCACAGTAGGGCTGAGTACATTGGATACTTTTTCTTCCATTCTTGAGATACTTTGCTAAGAAGA
>CAUYRH010115103.1:0-11974 GCA_963574655.1 Perodicticus potto | reverse complement strand
TCCAGTTTTCCCAGCACCATTTATTGAATAGGGAGTCTTTCCCCCAAGGTATGTTCTTGATTGCTTTATCGAAGATTAGGTGGTTGTAAGTTGTTAGTTTCATTTCCTGGGTTTCTATACAATTCCAAATGTCTATGTCTCTATTTTTGTGCCAGTACCTTGCCGTCTTGACCATTATGGCTTTGTAGTACAGCCTAAAGTCTGGAATGGTGATACCCCCTGCTTTGTTTTTATTACTAAGAACTGCCTTAGCTATGCGTGGTTTTTTCTGGTTCCATATAAAACGCAGAATCGTTTTTTCCAAGTCTTGAAAATACAATGTTGGTACCTTAATAGGGATAACTTAGATAGAGAAACTCATCATTACTCCAATTGTGTAAATAAGATAAGTGAGGTCTGGAAAATGGCAACTTTTTAAACTTCATTTAACTGCTAGATAATTCAGAACTACATTGCCATTGTCTGTGGCTGACCTTATTTAGTCTCCAACTCTTGACTGTTACCACCACATGGCCAAAGACCTCTACCAAAAATCACATTGTTAGTGTAAATTGTCTGGCATGTCCCAAGGCTCCAAGTGAAAAATGGCACTTCTTTCCACCCAGATTTTCCGAGGGTTTATAGTTTATTTTCTAGGAGCTGGTCAAGAACCAAAACTGTCTTTGCAATGAGCAGGGTTTGGATAACCCAGCCATGCTGATTAATTCCTGCTTCAAATTAGTTTGCTCGTTACCTTCTAATAATGTTTTCAAGATATATTTTCCATTATAATTGTAAATGCCATAGGGCAGAGATTATAAAAAATTCTTCATCTTTGCTTCACAAAATTGCACAGAAATTTAAAGTGCTAGAAATTAGTAATTGAAAAGATGGATCATGAAAATAATTTAAACAGGATAAGGAAAATAAAGAATAGAGTCATTTCTTAGATGAGTCTTTTTTATTATATTCTTTTGATATTTTTTGAGATAAGACTATTTTTATGTTTAAAATTAGCAAGTCTTAACTTCATTATATTTCTCTAATTTCTGCTTGAATATCAAATAGTTCCTTTTTATTATTTCTCTATATCTATATCTTATTATACATGGTTTAATTTTTTTTCTATTTTCTACATTCCACTTGAAAATCTTCCTCACCAAATTTACCATTTTCTTAGGCATATTCTATTTTTTCAACATTATTTAAGTCAACAGTTTTGCCAAACTTTCAGTGTGCTACATTATAGGGACACCCCCCTCCCCTTTTTTATCCAGTCTGGAGTTACAAAATCTCTCTGTCTTCCAGCCTTTTTTTTTTTTGTCTTCCAGCTTTTGCTAAAAGTTTCTTTAAGATACCTTCAACTTCTACTTTCTTTCTGGTCCCAAGACAATGCCATAGGTTATAGTTTTTGTTATGACAGCTTTTCAACTGCTGGTACTATTAATAATTTCTATTTGATTTGGCTTTTGTTGCATAATAAACTAGTTCAAGACTTAGCATCTTAAGACAGCAATTTATTATCACTTCTTATTCTGTGGGTTAACTGTAGTGGTTGAATGGTTCTAGCTTGAAACTTACTATGAGATCAGAGTGAAATGCCAGCTAGGGCTATAGTCATCTGAAGTCTGACTGGGTGTGATGTTGAAGACTTCTCATTTCCATGACTAAAAGTTAATGCTGGCTATACAATGAAAGCTCATTCAAGCTCATTATAGTTTTACTCCCTTGAATTTTATATACTGAAGACCTAACCACTAATGTGATGGTATTTGGAAATAGAGCCTTTGGGATATAATTACAATCACATGAGTTCATGAAGGTGGGGCCCTGTTCTAACTGGATTGATGCCTTAGAAGAAATACCAGAGCATTCTCTCTCTCTCTCTCTCCATATATAGATAGATAGATAGATAGATAGATAGATAGATAGATAGATAGATAGATTTACATACATATATATGTGCATGTATACATGCATATCATATATATATATACATATACATACACATACAGAGATAAAGATAAATTCCGGCAGTGTGAGAACACAGTGAGAAGGTGGCATTTGTAAGCCAAGAATAAAATCTCTACCAGAATCCAATAATGGATGATATTGGCCCCTTGATCTCAAGACTTCTGGCTTCCAGAACTGTAAGAAAATAAATTTCTTTCATTTAAGCCAATTTGCCTATGTTATCTTATGGCATCCTAAACAGCTTAATATAAGCTGTCTCTTAAAGCTTCAGTCCCCAGCCCCCAGGCTGCCAACCAATACTGGTCCATGTCCTGTTAGGAACAAGGCCACACAGAGGAGGTGAGTTATGGCAAGCCAGTGAAGCTTCATCTGTATTTACAGCCGCTTCCCATTGCTCACATCACTTCTGAGATTTGCATCCTGTCAGATCAGTGGCAACATTATTAGACTCTCATAGGAGCAAAAATTCCAAAAACCCTATTGTAAATTGCACATTCAAGGGATCTAGTTTGAGCACTCCTTATGAGAATCTAGTGCCTAATGATCTAAGGTGGAACTCAGGTAGAGATGTTAGTTCTGGGGAGCAGCTGCCAATACAGATAATCAAAAGAAGAGAGGTTTGATGACACAGAGACCATAATAAAACAATTTCTTGCAGACTCATATCAAAACCACCCCTCCCACAGTCTGGAAAAATTGTCTTCCATGACACTAGTCCCTGGTTGGGAACCTTTGTCGTAGAGCACCTGAACATAAAGTATTTATGTGATTTGGGTTTCCCACACTATGGTGTCTGGGATCCAAGAGAGAATATTCCAAAAGCAAGTGTTCCAAGAGTCTCAGGATTCTTATGACTCAACGTCAGAAATCCTATTAGCTTTCAGCTTTTAGCTTGGAGGAGGTCAAGGTGAGAATTTCTTCAGTCCACCCAAATCCGGGTTCATCCAACATCAGCTGCCTCCACCTCATGGCCTAAGTTTGACCCCAAAGAGATCAAAGTCATGACCTAAGGTGCACTGGTGGCGAAGTCAGTGCCACGTCTACCCTGGTCCCTGAGATCAGCTCCTGGGTTTGTCTCCAAAAAAGTTGGTAATGACATCACTAAGGCAACCTGTGACTGGAACGGTCTAAGGATTGCAGTGAAACTGACCATCCAGCACAGACAGGCCCAGACTGAAGTGGTACCTAATGCCTCTGCCCTCATTATCAAAACCCTCAAGGAACCACCGAGAGATGAAAGCAACAAAAAAACATTAAACACAACGGAAATATCACATTCAATGAGATTGTCAACATTGCCAGACAGTTGCAGCACCGATCCTTAGCCAGAGAACTCTCTGGAACCATTAAAGAGATCCTGGAAATGGCCCAGACTGTGGCCTGTAATGCTGATGGCCACCACCCTCATGACACCATAGATGACATCAACAGTGGTGCTGTGGAATGTCCAGCTAGTTAAAAAGAACAAGGGAAAATGTTTCAGTAAAGAATTATTTGACAAACCCTCACCCTCCAAAAACAGAAATCCCATTACATACTCATGAGAGAAAGTGAAAAAGAGCCATCTCCTGTGGATGTGAGAAGGAGCTCGTGCTTAGAGGGAAGGAATTGTGAGCAGCTATCTTGAAGACTATCTGCCACACTTGGCATTTGTGAAGGGAAAATTCATGGTTGTTTTCCTGGTCTTGATTTAGTTCAGACAAAACTGGGTAACTTGTGATAAGGTACAGGAGATTAATACAGTGGCATCCTTGTAAGATCAGGCAGTGGTGATTCCTGGTTAAGGGTAAAGAGTCAAGTTTAGCAGACATTTCTTCTTGATAATATATGAAAGAACATTTTTTAACCACATGTCATATTCACTACTTAGGTTAAATTTGAACCTAAAAAGTGGTGCAGTATTATTAATGGGCTATACTTCTCATATTGCTTTAAACATTTCCAAAAGAACCACAGCATGCTTCACTGCCCCTTTATGTTATGATTTCACATGTATTTTAGAACACTTATTTTTAAATTCTAAATTTACAAAGACGCCTCCATTTTTTCATTTGATTATTATTCTCTAAGTACTTATATTTTCATTAATAATTTTTAAGAAAAATATTGGGCAGCAGGTCTACAATGCATCCTTTCCCATTACTGGTGATGCTGTGGCAGGAAGATATGTCCACAAACTAATTTTTATTTGCTAAAGTTCTTCTCATTTGACTGGTGGCGAAGTTCACTGAAATGTTCACTTCTCTAGTATTGTTAATTATTAACAGACCTGCTAATCTATGGATAAAGGTTGACTGGAAAATATTCTGTGTGCAAATTAACTATTTGTGTAAAATGGACACGTTTCTCGACAGAAAAGGCTGTCTTCTGTGTAAATAGCCTAGCCATGTACATGACTTAAAGACATCACATATTAATCTAAGACAGAGCCTACCTTCAAGGAGAAAAAGGGACTAAAAATAACAGTCAAGAATCTTTCCCTCCTTTACCTGTGCCCCATGATTACTCATATCCTTGAAACTGAGTAAAGTTAATATTGGGTAGTTTCTTTGATTTCTGTTGAATACAACTTGACCATCTGATCCTTTGCATTATTTCAGTTATATTAACTATCATGTATTGACTGACGAGCAACTAATATGTTCATTTAGTTCAGGCTGTTAAAGAATGATAAGAATATTTAAAATCTGAAGCAAAAAGACAAAGCCAAATTTAATATTTAGCATATTGAAAAAGAGCAAGACGATCAGTCACAATCTTCTTTGAACAAGCTACCAGTCCTATACAGGGTTTGGGAAAACAAGTGCAAGAGTGGTTAAAATTCCTGAGCTCATGGTAGAGCCTGGTTCTTGGTTGAAATAGTCATTGATTGGCTGCCATTAAAAGTGTGTTTATTGAAATAAATCTTTTTCTGCTTGGCTTATTTTCCAAAGGGTGGGGCTATCTCTGATTTGTTGACTTTAAAAAGTGTACTCTCTGATAAGAATTTTTACTGATCAACTAAATGAATTTAAACTGCTCCTGGTGGCTGTTTGCTACCATGGATCCAGAATAATCAATCTTGATCTTAGATTGTGGGGTTTTATTCTCTACTTAAAACAGAAGGAAGGGAGAAAGGGAAGGAAAGAAGGGAGAAATCCTATGTTTGGGATTCTGTACCATAGTTACATGTATTTGCAGACCTCTTTCTAAGACATACAAGTTCGAACTATTAAGTTCACAAACTGTTCCTAGAAAAAGTGTTTTGAAGGGTGGAATCAGTGCTGGTGTCGGGGCAAGGCTTCCCAAGGGGAACCTTTGTAGGTGAGCACAGTGATGTTCAGTAATAAGATACATAGCTCATACTTCTTCTAGGATGAGTTTGTGAATTTAATTGCCAAACCTCATACAAAGCATGTAACATGTTGCTTAGCATATGATAAGTATTGATTAAATGTTAATTATTATTACTTTTCAGTGTATTTGTAAGTAAGGAAATTTTAGAAACATACAACTAAAATACTTTCCAAGACATAAATACAAGGTAAAGGAGTAGATTTCACTACTATAAATCTGTCAATGACCTCTAGGGTTTGGTAATTGATTGTGTGTGTGTGTGTGTGTGTGTGTGTGTGTGTGTGTATTTGTTGTCAGAGAAAGAAATATTTTGTCTCTGATGCCCAAAGTTTCACCAAACCAATTTTCAAATGTAGTTCTTCTATGACTAAGAGATTTTATTTAAAGTAAGAAATATCTTTAATAAATGTAAGAGCCGCATTTTAAATTTTTAACTGTCCAGAGAACACTTATTTTGTATTGGGATTAGAAAATATTGAATAATTGAAAAAATGAATTATTGAACAATTGAATAATTGATCAACATAATTGAATGGACTTTTTATTCCTAAATTCAAAGGTATATGTTTTTAAAATGCTTACACCAGAAGTTTTTTGTATACTTCAAAGTGTGCCTTCTATTCTCATTTATATTCCTAGAAATTTTAAAATCTTGATTTATGAGTAAAATCTAAATTATTTGCTTCCATATACATAATTTAAACAAAGACACATAATTTTCAGGCTCTTTCTCTCTCCACTTTAATTTGTTTATAATGACACTTTATATTTGCTTTTATTTCTCCCTGCTCAGAACTGAAAAGAAGATACAATACTCTGGATGATAAGGTAGTTACACATACAGAGACTGGATAATAGCAAATATTGGGAAGGCTGTTATTACAATAAACTGCTAACTGGTCTCTCTGCTTCAGTTCTTGGCTCTTCAATCAATTCTCAACACAACAGTTAGAGTGATTCTGTAAAAATAAAAGTGAGGTCTTACTACTAATATGACCTATCCAAATAGCCCTGTCTCACTCAAAATAGGTGCCAAAGTCATTACATTAGCCTAAAAGAGCCTTACCTTGCTGCCACTTACCTGCTACTCACTACCTTTCTACTTTCATTACCACTATTGTTTCCCAAATTCACTGCACTACAGCTACTCTGACCTCCCAATTATTCATTCAGTTCACCAGAAAGATATACTCTTACTTCACAACCTGCGCATTTCCTGTTTCCTCTGCCTGAAATGCTTTCCTTTAGTCATGTACTCAAACCCTCACTTAATTACAGCAGAACATTCATAGTTGACCACCTCCCTACATTGACCATCTCCCTAAGTCCTAATTTTTATAGGACTGGACAAGTACCATATGTAGGTATCAGTGTAGTAGGCTTAGCTCCTTATGTTTACCACCTCTGTATGTTGCCCAGTTTATTACAGTCCCAGAGTGGTCAACTTACAGAGATTCTACTGTATGTTTATTTACACATATCTTTTTTTATGGTATGGTATAAATTTTCTAGAATCTGAGGATCTAATATTGAAAAAAAATCAAAAATCACTCTTGCCATGGAGCTGATATTCTAATGATGTCAGGAAACAAAACACTGTATATATTATATTATAACATGTATATTATAGTGCTACATATATTATAGTATTTATAGAGTCTTTTATATGAAGTATATATGTATAATCAATATACACACTCATATACATAGGAGATACTATATGTAGTGTATCATAAAAGCTACATGATAAAAGCTACACTAAAACCAGAACATATTATGATTATGAACATACATATCATAATATAAATGTAAAATAATGTATATGAAGTCAAATATTTTTAGAACTAAGGAGAAAACAAATTCATTGGGAGATTTTTAACACTATTCTCAAAAAATGATATATAATGCATACAAAAAGTAAGAAAAGCTGTACAATGTTTAAGTGAGTAATTGATACTATTAAACTTGATCGTTATATCCCATCTACAGCAAAAATAGGATGATTATTTGGGTATAAATAAGAAATATTAATTTTAAAAAATCAACTAGCTGTATAATTGGTATAGAAACCCTACATTCTGTGTTTGTCTTAGTCATTTTTATTTTGCTCTAGCAGAATACCTCTGGCTGGGTGTTTTCTAAAGAGATCTGTGCAGCTCCTGGTTCGGCAAGGTAGCAAGTACAAGAAGCATGGTGCCTGCGTCTGCTGTGCTTCTGCTCGGGGCTTCATGCTGCCTCACAACATGCAGAAAGGTCAAAGGAGAAGCAGACTGTGGGAAAGGGCAAAATCCAAGGGTGTCTTGGCTTAGTGCAACTCACTGCTGTGGGGACTAATGCATTCCTACAAGAACTAATCCAGTCTTGTCAGAGCAAGAATTCGCTCCTTACTCCAAGAATGGCTTCAAGTCATTTAGGAATCTGCCCCCAGGACTCAGCCACTTCCCATTAGTCTCCACCTCCCAACACAGCCATATTGGGGATCCAATTTCAATGTGGGTTTTAGTGGGAACATGATCAAACCACCATGTTCTTTGTCCATAATGCAATAAAAATAGAAATCAACAAACAGGAAGTTTTGTACTGACCTTAAAAGACGAGTAACTGACCCATGAGTTTAAAATGGAACCATTATGTAAAATTCAATGTCTCATATTCATTGCTTAGAACTAAGGAAAATTAGACCTTAAATCTGTTAGGCAGCTAAAAATAAACTGAAAGAAAATATATAGCTTAT
Source organism: Perodicticus potto (assembly GCA_963574655.1). Lineage (NCBI taxonomy): Eukaryota > Metazoa > Chordata > Mammalia > Primates > Lorisidae > Perodicticus > Perodicticus potto. Next base: position 3,951 of record CAUYRH010115103.1, on the reverse strand, counting down.
TGTATCCACTTACATAATAATGTATATTTGTTGTTGTTTTCACCAAAATTCAAAAAAAATGAATGATACAAATTTATACATTAGAAGAAAGTTCCATAAATATCTAAGTCATTTTTGAAAAGTAAATGCAAAGAGGTAAATTAACCCTACCAGATATAAAAAAATACACTGGTATTTTTTGTCACTATAATAATATAGTGTAGTACTGAAACTGAACCCCCCAAAAATGTAACAATAATAAAACCATTGCTTATTTAAAAACACCAGAAGTATAACTTCCGATCAATCATAATGAAAGTATTTTAAGTTTTTACTAAACACCAGTAGTTATCCAATGTTTTTTAATTTGTATATTAAAATATACAAATCTGCTATAACAATTAAAATTATTCATATGTTGATAGTAACAGCACCCAGGGTGTTAACTACTTGACTTTGAACTGTCATTTGCAGAAATTTGTACCACAAATTAGAGGCAATAGTCTATAAAAGAAGAGGCTTTCATTATTGAACAGTCTTTCAATTCCAAAGAGCAAAGAACTCAATAACGTCAAATTGTCTTATAAGCAACTGGGATACATATCATATAGAAGCTAAGTATTTCCTAGTGGTTTTGCATTTGTCTATAATGAATAATTTTTATAAATGGACTCCTTGATCATGCTAAGTGATAGTTGTTTGTCTCTAAAAATATTAATTTTCTTATTATAGCCTTTTTCATTTTGACCAAGTGCATTCTTTTTACTCTTTGTCTTGAAAACTACATTATATGACATAAGAAAGGATTCAGGCTATTTAGATCAAACTTACACAAAATTATAGAAGATTTAGTAATAATCTTTGTTGAATGCTAAACTGATTATTCTCCATTTATATATATATACACACACACACATATATTTATTATATATATCCTATATATACATACATTTTTTTTTATTGATAGAGAAATATCCCCAATGGATGTGTAACTGCCTTTACTTTTATTCTTAGTTAAGTACTTCATGAATATTTTTTATCTATGATGAGAACTTTTTAAAATTTTTAGCTTTCTTTCTCATCTGCATTATGGATTCATCTTTCTTTCTTCTCATACTCACTATATTCTTTGGAGCTTAGGTTTCTATAGTATAATCATATTCACCTTTATAAAAACTTTTCCCTATTTTCCAAGATTATGTTTCATTAAAGTCATATGTCTTGTTACAGAATGAAGAATTCATCAGTTCTTCTGTAATTAACTACCTAACTGAGATTATAAAAGCCTTGATTTATAAATAACTCTTTACTGATGATAGAAAAAGTTCTGATTACATAATAATAATAGTATTTCTTCAAAAACTATAAACATTTATTCAATGACAAAATACCTGGACCCAGTCTTTTACTAATCAATAATCAATGGAAACAAGAAAAGATATGGGCTGAATAATGACCTATTTAAGAGTATTATATGCCTTGATGGAGACAAAAGCCTGAAGCCCCCTAACATATTGCTGAAAATCACTGGCATGAGGCAGATTGATAGAAGGAAAAAGCACACAATTTTATTGAATGCATACATATTGGACCCTTCAAAATTAAGATCCACAGATACTGAGAAAATTGTCCATTTGTATGCATGGTTTCAATAAAGTAGAGATAGCCATGCATAAATATGATTAAACAAAAAGGATATCATCTATTGGTAATAGACTGTATGGGAAACCCAGCAAGGCCTGCCTAACTAGGTTTTTCCCGCCTGAGTATACATTCTTTCCTTCTCTCTGGAATGGGGGTCCTATGGCCTATAGTCAAACAAGGTAGGTCATGTAATTTCTTTATGGGCAGTTTTTACACAGAATGATTTTAGGTTTTATGGCTTGTTTTCAAGGAAAGGTATTCTGGCTTTTATGACCTGACTTAGAGAAGAGAGAGCCTAGTGGGGAATGAGACTAAGAGACAGGAGGCCAGGAGAAGTTCGGAGAAAAACCTTTGCTCCCAATGCTGCTGCTGAGGCCTCCAATTTGGAGTACTGTTCCGAGCCCCAATCGCCAAGAAGCAGATAAAATATTAAGGACTGTGTTGTTTCAATTTAGCTGTCTTAAGACCATAGGCAGCCAAGATCTGCACCAACAAGGTCAAGTTGTTGAAAATGTGTGTGTGCGTGTGTAGAGGTAGGGGCAGAAAACAGTGGTAGAAAGTAGAACTTTTGATAAAAGACTGACTTTTCACTAAAAAAATCATTAGCTCTTATAGAATCAAGTTAAAAAGAAAACAGACCCAAGAAGAAAGAAGAAATGGCACATCAGAACTTGGGTTCTTTTCACTAAAAAAATCATTAGCTCTTATAGAATCGAATTAAAAAGAAAACAGGTCCAAGAAGAAAGAAGAAATAGCACATCAGAACTTGGGTATAGACCAGAAGCAAAATACAACTATCTTTTATTTCTTGCATGTTTCCACAAAAATACTTTTAGAATTTAATACTATAATTATTAAATAACAATCTTTGTACACCATCACAATAAGGAATACTGGATAATATAATTTGTTTTTCTGCTATAAAATGTTCTATGATTGAATATTCACCTAAACTCAGTTTGTTTTATGAACTTTTGTACCTATCTTATCCTCAAAATAGATTTAGTGAATTCATTTCTGAAATATCCAATATCGATGCAACTGAAGTTATTAACAATTCAACCATATTAATAACAGGGATTTTGCATCTCACACTATCTCTATTCTAATACAGTTTGTATTCATCTGAAGAGATGATTTCATTTCTTATTAGAACAAAAATAATCCAAAGGAGTCTTCCATTTTAATTTCAAGTACTATGCCTCCCCTAATTATGTAAAGAATTCTAAATGAACATTTATGATTTTTAATTTTTATTAAAGTAGTTAACATGTTTCCTTGTTAAAAAATTAAATTACACTAATTTATTTGAAGTTGACCCTTTTCAAATGTACAATAAATATAGATGGGAAAAGAAGATGTGAGATTTCCAGATAATGTGATAGATTGAATGAGGTGTGTATGTCTTCTCTATCTCAAAGTTTGCTGATAATAAAGGAATACAAAAGCTAAAAATATTTTTCTAAAAACAAAGAAGAGTTCAAGATATCAACAAAATTTAAATGCTAAAATGTCGATTCAGGAGTTGTGCCTCACCTCATGACTGTGGAAAGCTGTACCCTAAATACAAACCTCTGAAGGCAGCTTCTAGTGCTACAAACTGCTGGAGCAGTGGTTCTCAACCTTCCTAATGCTGCAACCCTTCAATACCATTCCTCATATTGTGGTGACCCCCAACCATAAAATTATTTTAGCAAAGGAAATAATTATTAAAAATAATTAATAATAAATTATTAAAAGTTAATTATTTCCTTTGCTAAAATAATTTTATGGTTGGGGGGTGTCACCATAACATGAGGAACTGTATTAAAGGGTTGTGGCATTAGGAAGGTTGAGAACCACTGTGCTAGAGGATGGTTTGAAAATCTTTATTGGTAGTGGTTAGATACCCAAGAAACCCTTATTTGTTCTATGAAGCCAGGCAGTTCTCACCTGTCACCACCATAATTGAAGACTAAAGGCTTACTCTCCAAAGAGCTTGACTAGACAGACTGGACTCCGAGGCAAAAGCACAGCTGAAGAGGCCAGTGTTAGGTGGAATGCAGTACTCAAAAAACAGGACCAAGTGGAAAGTGACCCATTAAACAGTGAAAACAAATCGCCTTAAAGAATGCTGCGAGCTAGTACTATATTACTAGACCTCTTCCAAAGTATTGAAAAAGATGGAATACTACCCAACACATTTTATGAAGCAGACATCATCCTGATCCCCAAACCAGGAAAAGACCCAACAAGAAAAGAAAATTACAGACCAATATCACTAATGAATATTGATGCAAAAATATTTAACAAAATCCTAGCAAACAGAATTCAGCAATTCATCAAGCA
>CAUYRH010115099.1:0-15857 GCA_963574655.1 Perodicticus potto | reverse complement strand
TAGAGTGGCCCCAGGCCATTCTGGGCCTGGGTTCAGGTTGTGTTTAGGCAGAGTCACGGGAAACAACTCCATGAGGACGGAGCCCTCATGCTTGTGGCTCCACAACCCAGGTGCTGGTTACACAGGATCACTCATTAAATGTCTGATGGCATCACTCTGTGGACTGTGGCGTTTAACTGTGTCCCCATATGGGCTCTCATGTTGAGCTGGATCCAGGGATTCCCTGAGGACAAGACGGAAGTGCATACCAGCCCCTACATCTTTGGGCCCCTAGCTCTGCGGGCTATTCTAGTAGGCTGCTGAGGGAGGGTGGGCTCTTGACATCCCAGATAGTATTTTGAGTCTGAACCTACAAGCAAGAAGCCCCCACCAGGAAGTACCTTAGCCAGGGAATTCCCAGCCTTGCCCAGGTTATGGCTACTAGTACCTCTAGAGATGACAGGATAGTGGGTCAGGGAAGGGGCTCAGGCAATATTTTCCACAATGCAGGAGAGGGTGAGCTCTGAGGGGCCCATTGTGGAAGACAGTTGACTTCAACTGTGAGGACTATTTTGAGGCTGCTGGCCCTGGCCCAACCCTTTCCCATTGTCCCAGACCTTTCTCCTGGTTGCTAGAACCAGCGCCCTAAGCTGCCTCCTGGCTACCACATCTGATGGGTGCCAAGTGGTTGTAACTGAGAATCCACCATACCTCAGCCTGTCCACTGTGAGGTCTGACCCCATGATGTGGATGGTCATACCGTCTGCTGGCCTGTGGGGAGGGGGCATAGGGCCTCCTGTCATAACCACTAGGCTCATCAGCATTTTAAAGAGCTTCCCCCATCTCCAAATTGCAGCACATGCTTCCATAGGCAACCCAGAGAGAAGGTCCTTAGCACCATCTGCTCTCTGCTGGTCCCTGAGAGGTTAATTTTGGGGATTGTAGAACCTGCTGGATTTGTCTTGGCTCTGCCAAATGAGACTCAATCGCTTATCCAAATTTAGTCAGGATTGGTGCCAGCTGCCTTGGGAGGTGGGCTTTGAATCCCACATCTGCCCTCTGCAACACACCCTGACTCCAACCCGAGGGCACGTGAAAGCTAGTGCTGGCATGTCTCCCAGCAGGACTGGACTTTGTCACATTAATGCAGGAGTGTGACACGTGTGGACACGTCAGCATGTACGTGCAGAGACATTAACACATGTCCATATATGCACCCACACATGCTATCTTCACAGACACATGTACGTGTACACATACCACTGTGGCTTCCAGGCCAGGGAGCCCACCCAGCCCTTGCTCCCCACACGCACAATAAGTCACAGACTAGAGCAGTGGGTATGCACACGTGTTGGGATCCAATGTCAGCTGTGGGGGCAGTTTCTGGCTCACACAGGACCCCCCCAAGCCCGCAGGCAGCTCGGTCTCCATGCCAACAGGCACAACCCCACACAGAGAGCTGCCAACACAGCCACAGCTCCGGCCAGCAGGGGCACCACAGGGGCTGCAGGGAGAGCATGCAGGTTGTGAGTTCTAGGACTCTGGGACCCACCCCCACCCTAACCCAGAGGACTATCACCTGGTGGGATGGCAGCCTCATAGAGGCCATGGCAGGGGACCCCGTGAGCTGGAGGCCGGACTGGGGCGGTTAACTGGTGGAAGTGGCCAAGTGGGCAGGGTGCTGGGCACCCAGGGAGACTGAGAGACAGGGGCTGATGGGCTGAGTCATTGCGATAGAAGAGGGAGATGGTGACGTTCCTGAAGGGAGAAAGGAGACTATAGCACCTCCCCTGCTGCTGACTTTAAAACCTGGAGAAACTGGGCTTCTGATTACCACTTGTCAATCTTGAAACACCATCCTATGAAGATCCCCCACCACGCACATGGGCCAGTGCCTGGCTGTGCCTCTGCCCAGCGGGCATGCCATCCCTCTAGACAGTTCTGTCCCACCCACTTCCCTGGCACCACCCCATCCTCACCCTCCATCTTCATCCAGATCCCCGAGACGCCTCCGGAACTCAAAGCCAAGGCAGGCAGCATATGGTGGGGCGTGCCCATCATAGAGGCCCAGGGCCCCCTGCAGGGCCAGCAGGGTGCTGTCATGCTGCAGGTGATCCAAGGACTGAGACAGGGCCCCTCCCCTTAGATCTCTCTCCTGAACTCTAGACTTGTGCATCCAGCAGCCTCCAAGATGTCTCCCAGGCTCCTTAGACCTGATCCCACCAACCTCCTCCTTCACTCTCCCGGAAAGGCAGTCCCACCAGTTACAGACATTCATTCAGTAAAGATTGGTCAAATAGATGCAAAATCTGACTGTACAGCTCTATTAAACACCCTGTCCTTCCAGAGAAGCTAAATTCTTTCTCCCAGGACACCATCACCTCCCCCCTTGTCTATACCTCTAGTGATAGGGTCCAAGAGTACGATTTGGAGATAACAGATTACCCAAAGCAGTGAGCTGAGGTGCCATTGGGACCACAGGTGGTTTGTCACCCAAATTGCCATCACCCTTATTCCTGTGCCCAGATGGCACCACTTCCCTTCCCAAGGACTCACAGCTGAGTACATGACCATCTTGAGGGGAAGCCCCAGGCGCTGGACCCGGGAGAAGTTGGAGAGGATAGCATCCAGCAGGATCCCTGAGAAGGCAGGAACAGAGTCCTCAGAACCCCTGAAAGGAAGGTACCCCAGCTTCCCAGCCTCCTGGCTCCACACCTCACCCCCTGTCAGCTGAGCTTTCTCTGCTGCCCGAGGTGGGCCCACATGGGCCCCAATATCCAAAGCAGAGATCTGGGCGAGTGTCCGCAGGACATCTGAGGAGGCCCAGGATGGGAGAGGAAGGTCATGGGCTTGCTGGAAGAGATGGAGAGGGGACAAGGAGATGTGCCATCTTGAACTCTCATACTCCTCTCTGGCCCTCCCAAGCCTGTGAGATGCCCTTCTCCCACCCTCTGCCTGAGCCCCTCCCTCATGGGCTGGTCTGGTCAGGATATCATGGTGTGGAAAATAGTGATAATAACACTAACTGTCATCACATTGCAATCCAGAAGGAACTATCTGAAACCCCTGGAGCCAAAGGTGTTTTAAAATTGAGACGTTTTGGATCTGAGAAGGTGTGACAGTGTATAGCAAGTTACACATGGTGAAGCCTGGTGCAGTCCCGAAATCATGCACATCGATATTCCCACTGTGTGACACAACACACCAGGAAGTTGGATAAACAAGGCAATCACAAGCAGTGCATCATTTCAGGTCAACTGTTGCCGGAGTTTTGGGTTTTCCAGTTAAGGGACTTCGGGGGAAGAATTGCCTATGTACATATGGGCCTGTATCCTCAAACCCCTGCGTGGCCCACACACATACTGAGCACTTATGTGGATTAACCTGTTTGAATCTTCACAGCACCCCTAAGAAGTGCTGATATGGTGTTTTCATCCCCATTGTGCAGATGGGGAAACTGAGGCAACAGAGGGTTAAGAAACTTGCCTGAGGGAACACAGCTAGCAAAGCTGGGATTTGAAGGCTGGTGCCTTTTAACCCCTTGGCTGGGAGGAGGTAAGGGTTTACCTGGCAAATCAGCGTGTCCAGAACCTTCCATGCCCTGCGGAGCGGCTCTCCAACCAGCGACAGCCCCGTGAAGTTCTCCAGGCGAGTCAGGAAGTCCTAGATGCAGGAGCCTGAGTGAGCAGAGCCTGCCCTCCCAGCCCCACCCCACCTCCGTCTGCAACCCGGCTCACCGTCCAGCCCTCCAGGGCCTCCTGGTACTCCTTGGCCTCCGTGGTCTCCCGCAGCAGTTCATGGTAGCGGGGACAGCTGCGCATGGGGAACCTCAGCAACTGAAGGAAACTGAGGCTCAGAGAGAACATCAGCATGCCTGGCTCTTATGGCACATGGGGAGTTGGGGCTCTTGGCCCTTGCTTCAGGTCCAGTCTCTCCCAGACCTAGCTGAGCAGCTGGGATAGTGGCTCAGCACCGTCTGGACACTGCCTCACTGCCCTGAGTGGCCCAGGCCTCCAGAAGCCCACACAGCTGGGCCTGCAGCTGCCTCTGTCTCCTTCAGCCTCAGTGACTGTCCCTTTCTCTCGGTGTTTCCCTTCACCCCCTCTCCCTCTTTTGCCACATCCTGTCCAGCCGCCTGACCTTGTCCTCAGAGACTGGCACTGTGTGCACAGGGATGGGCCTCCAGTCAGCCTTGGGGCTCCCTGGGGCAGCCTCAGGGAACAGCCCAGCAAGGTTGGCTTGAGCGCTTTCCAGTGTCCGGTCAAAATCCGTGCTGCGAATATACACCTGGGGCAGGGTAGGGAGAAGGCACACAGGGGACCATGGTCAGGGTCAGAGATCAGCTGTGGTGACAAATCAAAAGCTTCAGCCTCAGCCTAGGGTAAGTTAAAGGTCATAAAGAGAGACTGAAGGTCAGGCATTGGGAGTCAAAACTCAGGGCTGGTTTGAGCATCTGGCCTTCGATGTTGGAATCTGTGATCAAGTGTCAGAGCTCAATGTCAGGAGCATGCAAGTTGGAGGTCAGAAGTTGGGGGTTGTGTTGGGTCAGTTGAGTCCATGAGAGGCAGAAAGGAAAACTGGAATCAGTGGAGGCTAGAGGTTAGAGGTCAAGATGAGGACAGCAGGTTGGAGGACTTGGAGTCAGAGTTTAGTACATATTTGTCAGAGGTCTGAGGTCAGGAGGACCAATTCTAATTGGGGGATATTAGAAGACAAGAGTGGAAGTCACATGAGAACTGACAAAGCATAGAGTTCAAGTTAGAGGCCAGCAGGGCAAGTTGGGTCAACATGGGTCAAAGAATCAATTGAGTTTGGAGGTCAGAGGTCAAAGGGCTGACTGGAGTCGATGGGAGTCAGAAAATAGAGTTGACAAAGGACAAAGGTCACGATGTGACCCCAGAGATGATATCAGAGAGCAGAAACGGTCCAGGTGAGATTGATGGGGGACCAAGATCAGAAACGGAGACCCAAAGGGAGCACTGGGGACCAGAAGCAGAGACCCAAAGGTCAGAGGTGGGCAGTCAGAGGCCAGGCAGAAGTGGACGTGGCAGTACCTCCTCCCGCCGGTACTGGGGACTCAGAAAGTCCTCATAGCGGCTCCTCAGGAAGCGGCCCAACTCCAGCTGCTGGTGGACACCCTCCTGGGGACAGAGCAGCCTCAGTACACCCCTCCCCAGCCACTCCCCCTCCCTCGCTTTACCCAACTTCTCACCCTGGTCAGCTGGCCCAGGCCGCGTGGCCACAGGGTGGAGGCTGACTCCTTGTGTGGGTCTGTGGGGTAGGAGGCCAGTGGGGCTCGGTCGCCATGGCGGAACACCTGGGGACAGGACCAGGTCAGGGCTGGCCTGGGGACGTGAGGGGCCAGGCTGGTTAGGGCACCTCACCAGAGCCACAAACACCAGGGGTCCTTCCGGCAGGGCCTGCAGCGGTAGCACCAACAGCAACAGCAGAAGAGGTCCAGCGGAGTGGCCCAGAAACCCTGGCCCGGCCATTTCCACCAGCCCAGACGCTGAGCTCAGCCCTCTGTCTGGGCCACAGCCCTGCCTGCACGTCACCCTCTGCCTCAGCACCCCCATTAGGGCAGGTCCCAGCATGCTTCCCCTGGGGCTGCAGCCTCCTGGTTCTGGCTCCCTCAGGCCTTTGCCAGTGTTAGATTAACTAATCCCTTTAATCTTCACTGCAACCCTAGGAGATATTGATATGGTTATCACCATCCCCATTGTTTACAAGGGGAAATCGAGGCACCAAGGGTTAAGTAACTCGCTTCACACCTAATGAGCGACAAAGCTGGGATATGAACCCAGGTGTCTTTTCCCTGGATTTAGACTCAGGAGAGAAACCTCTGCCCCCACATTCTAGACTTATATTCTCTGTTCTCTCTTCCCTTCTTTCTCCCCGCTCTAAACTTGTTCTTCCTTTCTTTGCTCCTGAAATGTTGAAGTTTTTCTGAGGCTCTCTTGGTCTTCTTGGAGATTTCACCTTCTTCTGGTACCACCCACAGCTAGCCAAAGCCAGTGGTTGAACCCTCAGACCCTGGAATATGACAGACGAGGGTTTAAATCCCAGCTTCACCCTTTACCAGCTGGGTAACTTTGAGCAAACTACTACACCTCTTTGTGCCTTCATTTCACAAAAAGGGAACTAGCAGTCTGCACATACATTCAGTACTTAGAACTACTAAGTAGCCATGTTATTTATTGCCATGTAGCAAATTACACTGAAACTTAGCCACATAAAACATTAAACATGGCTAGATGCCCATAGCACAGTGGTTATAGTGCCAGCCACGTGCACAGAGGCTGGCAGGTTCGAACCTGGCCCAGGTCAGCTAAACAACAATGACAACTGCAACCAAAAAATAGCTGGGCACTGTGGCAGGCACCTGTAATCCCAGCTGCTTGGGAGGCTGAGGTAAGAGAATCACTTAAGCTCAAGAGTTTGAGGTTGCTGTGAGCTGTGATTCCACGACACTCTACCGAGGGCAACATAGTGAGACTGTCTCAAAAGAAAAAAAAAAAAAACAGTAAACATTTATTATTTCTCATTTCTCACAGGTTTTGTGGGTTATAAATTTGAGAGTGGCTTAGCTGGGTGATTCTGCCTCAGGATGTTTCCCAAGGTTACCGTCAAGGTACAGCTAGGACAGTCATTTGTAAATTTCACTGGGGCTACACTAGCCATCTCCAAGCTTCCTGATAGGGCTATTGGTTGGAGGCCCTGGTTACTCATCACACAGACCTCTCTGTGGAGTTGCTTGAGCATCCTCACAACATGGCATCTGGTTTCCCCCAGAGCAAGCAATCCAAGAGATAACAATGCATTTTATAACTTAGCCTCAGCTATCACCTTCTGCCACTTCCGCCATATTTGAGTGTTTTTACAGGTCGGCTCCCTTCTATCAGAGAGGAGGACTACACAGGGTATGATGACCAGGTGGCGAGAATCACTGGGGCTTTCATGGAAGTGGGCTCCACAATAATGTTCTCCAAATAAATAAAGATGAGTCCTTATCACCCACCTCCTGAGTTCTGACCAGGTGCCACCTGGGAGCCTCCCCGGGGCTTACCACATTGCTGACACGGCTAGAACAGCCCCTTCCCACTTTATTCTTCATCTCAGTGATGGTCCTGACTCCCTAGGTTATGGAGGCAGATTGTACTGACCACGTGTTGTATTTTCTGTGCTTTGATGCTTTGACACCTGAGGCCTACCCTATTATAAGCAGAAAGATAGATTTTTTTCAGTGTACCGAAGTGGTACATGAGCTGAGCAAAGATCAGGGGAAAAATCACTGAAGCAAAAAGCACTAGAAGCCATATTCTGTTCCCAGAGATAGCAGCACTTTATATTTATTTATTTACTTACTTACTTACTTATTTATTTATTTAGAGACAGAACCTCAAGCTGTCCCCCTGGGTAGAGTACCGTGGCATCACAGCTCACAGCAACCTTCAACTCCTGGGTTCAAGCAGTTCACCTGCCTCTGCCTCCCAAGTAACTACAGGCGCCCGCCACAACACTGGGCTGGTTTTTGGTTGCAGCTGTCATTGTTGTTTGGCGGGCCAGGGCTGGATTCGAACCCACTAGCTCAGGTGTATGTGGCTGGCGCCTTAGCTGCTTGAGCCACAGGCGCCAAGCCAGATAGCAGCACTTTAAATATCCTCTTGGGTACTAGGTGCTGTGTGATTGCTTCAACCAGGTACCACTCACTTCATGGCTTCAAATGACGTATGTTTATTCCCCAACAGTCTGGAGGTGAGAAGTGCAAAATCAGTTTTGGTGGGTGGAAAGCAAGGTGTGGTCAGGGCCACCCTCCCTCCAAAGGCTCCAAGGGAGAGGCCCTTCCCTGGCCGCCTCCAGCTTCTGGAGCTGAGTTCCGTGGCTTGTGGCTCCTTTCTCCATCTTCAGAGCCAGCAGGGAGACACCTGCTTCAGCTTCAGACACCAGCTTCAACTGTCTTCAGTTTCTTTTCTTTTTTTCTTTTTTTGTTGAGACAGTGCTATCACAAGTGTCCTGGTAGGAAGAATATGGAGGGAAATCTGATGATAGATACTAAAGGGCCAGGTCGGGTGGCTCACGCCTGTATTCTCCGCACTCTGGGAAGCTGAGGTGGGAGTATTGCTTGAGCTCAGGAGTTCAAGACCAGCCTGAGCAAGAGCGAGACCCCGTCTCTACTAAAAACAGAAAAACTAACCAGATGTGTGGCAGGTGCCTGAGTCCCAGCTACTTGGGAGGCTGAGGTAGGAAGATTATTTAAGCCCAGGAGTTTGAGGTTGCTGTGAGTTATGATGCCATGGCACCCTACCCAGGGCAACAGAGTGAGACTCTGTTTCTACAAAAAAAATAAAAATAATAAAAAATAAATAAATATGGGAAAGTGTTCTAGTTCTTTCCGAATTTGCCTGTGCATGCCCCTGGATCCACTTTCTGCCCTTCTCTGTGCCCCGGGGGCTGGTCTCTGCCTTCAGCGCCAGCCTGGCCCTGCCCTCCTGACTCTGGCCGAGGTCAGCCAGAAGGAGGGCAGGAAATTGGAGGATGGAAGATACCCACCCATAGGTCCTCCAGATCCCACTGTCTTCCGGTGAGGTGACATCACTCCTTCCCTGCCCCTTGATATCTCAAGTGGGGAGGGGGTTGTTAGTGTCCTACGGCACGGCTGTAACAAGTTACCATAAACTGTGTGGCTTAACAAAACAGACATTTATTCTGTCTCGGTTCTGGAAGTTGGAAGTCCAAGTTCAAGGTGTCAAGCAGGGTTGCTGATTCCCTCTGGCAACTCTGAGGTGAGGGAAAATCTGTTCCATGCCTCTCTCCCAGCTTCTGGTGTTGCCGGCAATCCTTGTTGATTCTTGCCTTGTGGCTACATCACTGTGGTCTCTGTCTCCATTGTTACATAGCCATCTTCTCCCTGTGCCTCTGTCTGTGTCTCTTTTCTTCTTTGAAGGACACCAGCTATAAGCTCAGCTTAACTTGGTTACATCTGCAAAAATCCCATTTCCAAATCAGGTCACATGTACGGGCACCAGCGATGAGGACTTCAACATATTGTTTGGGGGGACCCGATTCACCCACCCAGCAGGGTGGTAGCAGCTCCCTGCTGTTGCTAAGCCCCCAGGTGCTGCCCTACCCAGCGCTGGTCCCTGCTCACACCTTAACCCTGTTGCTGCCTCTGAACATAGTCCCTTATTAAACTCTCTCCAGTTAAACCCTTCTGAGCTGTGCTTGCTGCTTTCTGCTGCAACACTGACATAGAACATCATTGCGGATTGTTTAATGCACATTTTAATGCACCTTTATGTACTTCTTACCCAAATGAAATCATACTGAATCTGTAATTTTGTAACCTGCATTTTCCAGTTAATTAACAATCTCCTCCTTTCCACAGCAATAATACTGATACCCAGTCTCTATTCAAATGTTCCCCAATTTCTTCCCAAATATTCTTTGTAGCTGGTTTGTCGAAACTAACAACCAGTCCAGGATCACACCAGATCTGGTCACATCTCTTACAGATTTTTTTTAAAAAGTCCACTTGCCTTTGTTTTGTTTGGCGACATGGACCATTGCTTCATTAACAAACATATCTCTCGGCCTGGCAAGGTTGCTCATGTCTGTAATCCTAGCACTCTGGGAGCCCGAGGTGGGGGGATTGCTTGAGCTCATGAGTTTGAGACCAGTCTGAGCAAAAGTGAGACCCCATCTCTACTAAAACTAGAAAAAAAAATACTGAGGAAGAGGATCATTTGAGCCTGAGTTTGAGGTTGGTGTGAGCTATGAGCTACAGCAATCTACCCAGGGCGACAGCTTGAGATTCTGTCTCAAAAGAAAAAAGAAAATATACATATATGTTTTTTTCCATTGAAGTAATGGTTCAGTATGTGCTGATTCAGTGTTCACAGTTAAACAACATAACTACTATAAACAAGGAGACTATATCTGCCTTGAATAGTGAGTAGCTACCTGAATAACAAGACCATATAATTTTTCTTTTTGCAATGGATATAGATGTAAACAGATGCACGCGCACATATCACACTTAGATGATAATCTTAAATCCCAACAAATGCCTTGTAGGTGTTCTGTCTTCTTCATATCATAAGCAAAAGAAAAAAGGCTCGGTGGCTTGGCACCTGTGGCTCAACAGGCTAAGGCGCCAGCCACGTACACCTGAGCTGGCGGGTTCGAATCCAGCCCGGGCCGCCAAACAACAATGACGGCTGCAACCAAAAAACGGCCAGGTGTTGTGGCGGGCGCCTGTAGTCCCATCTACTTGGGAGGCGGAGGCAAGAGACTCGCTTGAGCCCAGGAATTGGAGGTTGCTGTGAGCTGTGATGCCAGAGCACTCTATCCAGGGTGACAGCTTGAGGCTCTTTCTCAAAAAAAAAAAAAAAAAAAAAAAGGAAAAGAAAAAAGGCTTGGAAATCTTAAGTGACTCACTGGAGGCTGCCTCACTCACAGGTCCTGGAGTTGGGATTTGAACCCCTTCAGCTGGCCCCAGGGCCCAGCTTCTCATTCTGCAGCCTCCCCTGCAGTCTCCATCCTGTAAGGGTCAACACGGTCTTCCTCATTCCACCTCAGCTGGACCCAAGCATGTCATGCAGCTCACATTTTTAGCAATGGTATCCATATCCGCCAATGACCAGATACTGATTTGCAGAGTGCAAATGCACTTCTTTTTCTTTTTGAAAAAGAGTCTCACTCTGTCACTCTGGGTAGAGTGCTGTGGCATCTTAGCTCACAGCATCCTCAAACTCTTGGGCTAGAGCGATACTCTTGCTTCAGTTTCCGAGTCGCTGGGACTACTGGCACCTACCATTATGTCTGCCTATTTTTTTCTATTTTTAGTAGAGACAAGGGTCTTGCTCTTGCTCAGGCTGGTCTCAAACTCCTGAGTTCAAGCAATCTACCCACCTCAACCTTCCAGAGTGCTGGGATTATAGGTGTGAGCCACCGCGCATACAGCCTACAAATGCATTTTAGAGGGTAAATGAATTCACAAGCACAGAATCCAGACACGTTGAGGATCAACTGCATGTTTCTCCAGCCTCTGTATTTCTGGTAACGTGGAAGTTGGTTTTAAAGCCATCATGGATGAAAAGAGCGCAGGCACCTGCAAAGTGAGAGAGAGGGCCAGCTGAGTGGCCATTAGGGCTGCCAAGGGGCTGTCATGATAATGGGTGTGTGGCTACTGCTGCTATTGCCATCACAGTTTCTGCCCTGTCACTGTCACTCCCACTCCCCGAATTGGTGACCAGACCCTGGAACATGGAGAACTGACCCTTCTCCCCACCTCCACTCCCAACCCTCCCATGGCTCCCTAGCACCCTCCAGGGAAAACCCAAACTCCTGAGGCACTTGGAGCATGGACCCTCCAGGCTCAGGCATAGCATATGAAACACTGTGTCCACACCGCCTCTCCCAAAGCCCCTGCCTAGCTTTCCCCTCCACCCAGAATGCCCTTCTCTTGTTGCCATGACCACCATTCTGGTCTCTCCGACAACCCCCTCTCAGGTTCCAGTGGTTTCTCCCCTTCTTGGCTCAGAGGCCCTGGAACGGGAGAGAGAGGTCACGCCGGTGAGCGGCTGTAGCCCCATGGCCATGAACTTTCAGGAAGTGAGGAGGGATCTGACAGGGGATGGAGGCCTGGGGCAGGGCCAGGGACAGGGCAAGGAAAGAGTCCTGACCTCTGACCTCCTCCCCCAGAATGTGACCCTGGCCATGGCCGTGTTCACCATCCTCGCCTCCATCTACTTCTTCAACAAGGTGAGTGGCAGGAGGCAGGGAGGTGGGGGGCTGAACTTGTGTCTCTCTGACCCCCATCTTATCATCCTGTTCCCTCCCTCTCTCTCACGTCTCTGTGTATCTCTCTGTCTCTGTCTCCTTCCCTCTCTCAGGCTCAGCAGTGAAAACACACAGGACCCCTGAATCCCACAGCCCTGCCTCTGCCCGAACCATGACACCGGCCTCTGAGACCAATTAAATGTAACTGAATCAGCACACCCTGGTCCTCCCTGCACCAGCACAGGCATGCCGCATGCCTGGGTGTTTGGGTGTGGGGGTGGACTCCTGAGTCTGAGGGAGGAGGGTGATGAAGGCTCAGACTGAGCTGGGTTTTGAGGGGTGAGTAGGAATCTGTGGGGAGCATTCCTAGTGGGAGAAGGACATTCTAACTCTAGGTGCAAGAGCACAGAAGGGAGAAAGAGCAGGGCTGACTCACCACCTGGCACCAACATAGACTGCTGCATACTTCAGACTCATTACTTCTCTCCAAGCTCCAATTTTCCTCTCCATTAGACAAAAGCAAAAATCTTTGTCCAATGGGCTAAAGAAGGCCACAGCAAGGGCAGCCTGAGATCGAAGATATGAAGGGAGTTTATAAGCTTTAGAGGGTCTGTATTTATCATCATCTTCTTTGTTATCATAGTATATCAATACAGTTTCCGCTTTTCTCTTCAAACTCCTATTCAACCTTCAATACCCACTGTCAATGCCGCTTCCTATAAAAAATCCCAGAGCCCCAGATCTGTTAGCAGCCCCCTCATTGAATTCCTCCCCCCGATTCCCTGGCAGCATCTCGAACAGCCTCAGGTGAATGCCCTGGGGGATACACCAGCCTTCATTTGAGCCTTATCTACCTTCTCACCTGGTAAGAAGCAATTTCATTTCAACTCAGTATCTGAAAAAGGTAGATATACAGGCTGAGTTTCCCAGGAAAAGCCTAAAAATTCCATTTATGAGCTGATTGAGTCACACTACAATTTCAGCTCAGATTTTCTTTTTTTTTTTTTTTTTTGAGTTTCACTTTGTCACCCTTGATAGAGTGCCATGGCATCATAGCTCACAGCAATCTCAAACTCCTGGGCTTAAGCAATTCTTTTGCCTTAGCCTCCTGAGTAGGGGACTACAGGAGCCACCCACAACACCTGGTTATTTTTAGAGACGAAGACTCGCTCTGGCTCAGGCTTGTCTCAAACCCATGAGCTCAGGCAATCCACCGCTCCCGGCCTTTCCACTCAGATTAATATAATATTCACGGATTACAAACACTTTAGATTTACACATAACAGTCTTAGAGTCCCTCCTTGCAAGACTCTAAGTAACCACATAGTGGCAGTCTTGGACTGTTTTCTCAGCCAGAAATTGCCCTGCATAAGGGTTGCACTAGGGATAGCAATGCTGGTTCCTGCAAACTGCAACTCTCAGACCCGGGGGAGTCTTTGCTGCATCCTCCCTCCCTGTCTCCTCATCCCAGCCTTCTGTCTCTCTCCGCCAGTCCTCAGAGTCAATTCTGCCCCTCCCCTGACTTCTCGGCCCCCCAGATAAGAATCTCAGCCCTCCACCTGGCATTGGAGACTGTGTGAAACCTGAATCTCTCCATTCTTATTTTCTTTTTTTCATCTCACCCATCTCTCATGCTCCCTATGGCATAGTATAGCCACATATATTTCAAAGATGACCCCAAATGCCACGACAAATGCCTTTGGACTAGTTGTGGCCCCTGCCCAGAGTGACCTTTGTGTCACTGTCCCAGAAGTCTTCCTCATCACCCCAGGCCACGTCAGTCTCTCCTGCCTGCTGCCTCCCACTCTTCTCCCCCAGTTTGAGGGTGGGGATCTCTAAGCAGGGTCTGACTCCCGCTGCCTCCCACCTCCATGGATGTCAGTGTTTATAAAACAAATATGGACAGTGGAGTCCATCTTTCCATCCATCCCCCTCTGCTCGCCCCCCAGGGTTTTCAACCACTTAGTGCCAGGTTTCTCGTTCCCTGGGAGTTATCAAGGTTGCATTTTCACAACCACAGGCACATGGAGATAGATGGTTCCTGGGGAGGGAAAGAGTTCCACCCTGGACCACTTAAATCCCCATGCCAGGGGGTGGGCCTGGGCATCGATTTTGTTTTAAAAGCTCCCCCAAGAGACTGCTGTACAGCCAGGGGCAAGAGGCATCGTGGTAATGCGTTTGCTGAAGATGTGTTTCCGTCTTGGAGCTGCGAGCATTTTGAAGGCAGCTCTGTGGATACATTGGAGACTCAGGACGTGGAACGGAACTTAACCTTCAGTTTGGAAAGACTTGGGAGTTTGAAAATGAAGGAGGCAAATGACATCGTTTCCCAGGGAAGGGGGCAGGAGGGACAGAGAGAAATCACAGGGGATAGAAGACCAGATAAGCCACATCAATATTCTGTCCCACCTCGGGGACTGACACGCCCAGTTTGCATGGACTTGTGTGGCCAGGGCACTGGAAGTCCCTTATTTCAAGAATTACTCAGCCAGAAAGCTTGGTCCCCCCATGTTCCACCTGCCAAATTCTTCTGCCCTGTCTGTGTCCCAGTCTTTACAGCTGGGCTCATGGTCTGACTCTCACTGTCTCTGTCCCCACCGCACTGTCATTCTCTCTCCTGTCCCTCCAACACCAGTTCTGTTTCCATCTCTCACTAAAGTGCCCGTGTTTCTGTGTCCCTCTGGCATTTTACCTCCACATCTTTTTCTGTTTCGTTTCCCACTTAGTCTCTCCCCGAAGCTTCTCTCCTCCCGCTCTCACCTCCTCCCTCTGGCTGCTTCCCAGCTGCAGCCACACCTGTGTGATTCCACCCCATCTGCATCTCTGCGCAGCTCTTCTTTCACCTCACTGCTCTCTCTCAGGGTCTCTGCCCCCTCTCTCCGGGTCTCTGTCCCCCATGTCTGGGTCTCTGTCTCTCTCTGGTCTGTCCCCCCTCACCCTAGTCTCTGCCTCCCAGCCTCTGTCCCTCCTCCCTCTGGGCCTCTGTCCCCCCTGCCTCTGCCCCCTCCTTCTGGGCCTGTGTCACCTCTGGTCCCTGTCCCCCCTTTCTTGGTCCCCCCTCCCTCTGAGTCTCTGCCTCCCTGTCCCCATAGGTCTCCGTCTCTCCCTCTGCACCTCCAGCTCTCTCTGCCTCCTCACCCCCCACTCACCATCTCTGCATTCAGCTCAGGGTCTCCCATTCTCGGAAGACTGAGGAGCAGGGAGACCAGCCCACCACACACACTATGCCTAACTTTCCAGGAATTTCCCTCAGGTCCTCCCATCATAGCTGAGCCTCCATCCTCAGTGTTTGATTGCATCTGTCCCTACTCAGACCCTCCCCCTTGGCACAAATGAAGGCCTGGCACAGCCGTCACCTGAAAGCGTGGTCCCCACACACATAGAGCAGAGGGTTGCTAGGGTCCAGGTGGCAAGAGATTGCCCTGCAGGGGCCAGTCAGAGCACATCCAGGTGAGGGTCAGCAGCAGGAGGACAATGAAGATGGCACTGGCTCCAGCCTAGTGGCGGAATCAGGCACTGACAGAGGAGAAGGAGGCAAGAGGGACCCTGCAGCCTTGATCCCAGCCAGGACTGGCCACCTCCAGCAAATACAAGATGAGGCAGCCAGGACACGGAGGAGGAAGATGCCAGGCCACAGTGGGCTCCAGGCTCCTGGGGGTAGCAGCCATCGTGTCTCCAAAAGATCCTCTGTGGGTGGGATGACACTGTCAGGACTCATAGGCCTCTACACTAGCACATCACATGGCTATCACCCCCAATGCATTTGTGTTGTTTTAAGTCACTAAATTTGAGAAGCGAGAGGAAACTAATAAAATCATTTTTGTTTGTTTGTTTGTTTGTTTTTTGAGACAGAGTCTCACTCCATCACCCTCGGTAGAGTGCTGTGTCGTCACAGCTCACAGCAACCTCCAATTCCTGGGCTCAAGCCAGTCTCTTGCCTCCACCTCCCAAGTAGCTGGGACTACAGGCACCCACCACAATGCCCTGCCATTTTTTGGTTGCAGCCTTCATTGTTGTTTGGTGGGCCCGGGCTGGATTCGAACCCGCCAGCTCAGGTGTACGTGGCTGGCACCTTAGCCCCTTGAGCCACAGGCACC
>CAUYRH010115094.1:0-22080 GCA_963574655.1 Perodicticus potto | reverse complement strand
CCGGGGAGTTCAGTGGCAGGCCGGGGAGTGCAGTGGCAGTCTGGGGAGTGCAGTGGCAGGCCGGGGAGTGCAGTGGCAGGCCGGGGAGTGCAGTGGCAGGCCGGGGAGTGCAGTGGCAGGCCGGGGAGTGCAGTGGCAGGCCGGGGAGTGCAGTGGCAGGCCGGGGAGTTCAGTGGCAGGCCGGGGAGTGCAGTGGCAGGCCGGGGAGTGCAGTGGCAGTCTGGGGAGTGCAGTGGCAGGCCGGGGAGTGCAGTGGCAGGCCGGGGAGTGCAGTGGCAGGCCGGGGAGTGCAGTGGCAGTCTGGGGAGTTCAGTGGCCAGCAGCAGAGAGCAGCCAGGGAGGACCCCTTCTTTTCTGTTGCAGCTGCCCTGGCTGAGTCCTCTCCCGTCCCTGCACACAGGCTTCTGAGGCCTGCACACTTATGATGCCCTTCGATCCTGCTCCATGCCCTTTGTCCCAAGAATTTATTGCTCAGCTTTCATAACATTTTCTTGAAATTGCTTTTCTTTTCATGAATGGCTATGCCTCACTGAAAGTTTTTTCCTGAAAGGAAATGAGAAGGGAGAAAAAAGCTCCACCAACCCTAAGTAGGCATTTTGTGGATACTTGTCTAGAGTTTGAGCTCTCGTGTGTGCCCTGTTTCCTTTCTTATGTTTTCTTTGGAATGGGAAGTTATCATTTAACAAATAACAATGATAATGGACTCGATCCTATCACTCTATTTATATATGTTTAATATATAACCTTTTTGTGCTGCCAAGCTTCATATGAAAGACGCATCTCTAAAAGTCATACGCTTTAACTTCAGGGTTTTAAAACTCAGTCTAGCTTGCTAAAGGTGAATATATAATGAGCTAGTTTTCATTCTTCTTCGACCATGATCTTAATAGTCTTCCCTTTCGGCTATGGAACAACCAGCGACTCAAGGATGATGACCTTGGTTACCTTTAGTCATAGGTTTGTAAAAAAAAAAAAAAAAAACATAAAAGAGGGGGCATTTTTGAAGATATCACATGGAACATATTGCATTTACTATTGCCTTTGCTGTCTCAAATGGGAGTATTACCTAATGAAATTTCATAGGAACTACATGAATAGAAACTATTCTACAGGTAGAAGACTGTCCCCAGAAAATTAAGAAATCCCTTTCCAAGTAGAGTTTTACAGAGTGAATAAAGGGAAGAGAGAGAGAAAGAGATATAACTGATGACGGCATAATTAAGCTTCACAAATCTGATGTAGCATAAGTAAGAAGACATTTATAGAAGATTTTATATAAGAATGTATATGACCTGCTTTAGTTATTCTTCCTTGGGCCCCTGAAAATCAAAGGACGCTGGAGGGTGATAGTGGAGATATCTTTATTATTTTGTTCCAGGGTTGTCTGATATTTGAGCTGACTTATTAACTCTGACACCTTCCGATAAATTCTGGTAACTCACTGGACAGCTTCTATATAAATGAGGTGGGTCAGAAGGGAGCATTTACCAAGCAATGACTTAGTTAATGTTAACTCATCTAAACCTCCCCACATCCCTAATGAAATAGGGGCTTAGAATGTAGGGACAAATGAGTTGCCCAAACTCTTTCAAGACTTCTGAGGGCAGTGCTGGGACTTAATCCTGATCTCCCTCACACATCATAATCGTTTTCTGTTTGTGGAGCTGCCTTGGCACATTCTCTTGCCTCGTCTATCCTCTGGTCCCATAATAATCATGAACTTTCAAAACCATTTTAACTCTGATTCCTTAAACATTCCAAATTATGGAAACCAAACTTGTGTCGCGTTTATTTCTTTCGAAGAGTCACTCAACACCTGATGTTAATTTCTCATAAAATGTGTTCTGTGATCAAGTAAGTTTGGGGAATACAGAACTTAAGGCCACTGTTTACCAGGTTTTATGTGCTTAATGTGAACTCTGAATCTCTAAGGGGGGGATACTGCGTGTACTCTTTCACAAACTATTTGTTTATTCATGTATTCATAAATCCTTTGATTCTGCTATAACATCTCGGGGATTAGTTTTCCATGAAACTACCCTTCTTGGTATTGTGTCATCCTGGACCAATCACTTTACCTCTTTGGGCCTAAGCTTTCTGTTCTACATAGTGGACTAAAGATGTTCCAAAGGTTCCTTCAGCTTTAAAAATTCTTATAAAGGCCCCATCTCCCACCCCAAATTCAAACATTTGTACTACTAAATGAACTTGCCAAGGCTAGAATAAGATTTCCTGAAAACCACTTATTCATTCATTCATGGAACATTTACTGATTGCCAAGCTCTGTGCTAGGTTCTGAGAATATAAAGTAGCTACAAATAAAACAAATGAGATGTACCGTCTGCCCTCTGGAGGGGAGATGCGTATCAACTGACAATTCAAAAGCAATATAGTAAGAGAGCAGTAGAAATATGCATAGATAGTACAGACACTCATGAACGGATGATTATTTTTTAAAAACTCAGTAAGAGAGAAGTAGAAACATTTAAAAAGACCCATGGAGGAGCTACCCCCTATTTGTGGGAGTTGTGGAAGGCCTTCTGCAGGGAGAACACTCACAATCTGGGTCTTACAGGATGGGTAGGCATTAGGAAAGTAAGGGAAGGTACTCAGGCAGAGGGCACTCAACAACCAAAAAGTATAGAGAATGGAATCAACATAATGTGTGCGGGGATCTACAACAGTCTGACATTGCTGCAGTATATAGTTCAAGGCAGAGGAAGCTAGCATACAGCCAGCTGTAGGAGTAGTTAGGGGCCAGACGTTCAGACTGCCTCTGTCAGATGTTTGGACTTTATTGAACTGGGATGGGAAACCAGTGAAGAACTTGAAGCAGGGGAGCAATGTGTTCACAGCTGAATTTTATACTGCTGTGTGGAAAATAGATGCAAAGAGAGAAAAGAGAGGTAGGGAGACAAGTTAGGAGACTACTGAAGACATTCAAAGGGTAGATGAGTGCCTGAACCAAGAGAATAATGGGGAAGCAGAGAAAGGGATGGATTTGAGGACTATTTGGTGTTTTGTACTTACAACCTGCTCAGTCTGGATATTGATTAGGTGAGGAGGCTGAAGAAGAAGAGGTCTTCACCTGCTAGTTTGCATGGTTGAGCATATGAAGTCAATATAGAGGAAATGCTACTTTACGGAGGAAAACGATAAAATATGGTTGGTTTTGGACCAGCTGAGTGTAAGGCCTTTCTACAGCATGCGTACCTATTGTAAAATCTGGAGTTTTTATACCGCAGCCCTATTATGTGCATCAAACTCAAATTTCATTTTGCATAGAGGACTCACTTTTAAGGACCATGCCATACTGCTACTTACTTGGTTTAGGTTGTTGGAATATTGTAAATAAATGGCAATTTTATTTTAAATACAAATATAGTTATCAATCAAAATTATAAATTAGTTTAATTTAATCTTATGTGACTACAGAATTATGAGCCAGGAAATAGATAGGGTTTATACTTTTTGGTTTAAGTCTAATTATTTCTAAGAATACAGTCAGCCCTCCCCATCTGTGGGTTCTATATTTATGGACTCAGCTAACCACAGATCAATACTATTTGGGGAAAAAAAAATCTACAGAATTCCATAAACCAAAGAGTTTGCCATGCACCAAAGACTGCACTGAATTCACATGAATGAAGCGATGTACAGGCATTGTAATATCAGGTATTCCAAGTAATCCAGAGATGATTTAAAATCTACAGAGGACTCATAGGTTATAGGCAAATACTATACCATTTTATATTAAAACTTGAGCATCCATACAGTTTGGAATCTGCAGGAGGTCCTGGAACCAGTCTCTCATGGATACTGACAGGCTTGTATTTATTGTTGAAAGAAAATAAACCTATATCCACTAGTTTAGATTCTTTTTTTAAACTAGTATGACAAAACATCATTTAAAATAGTTTCTTTTTATCAAATAATTAAAATTGGTATAGGTGAATTAAAATGATTATAAATCTACTTCTCTGAACTTCATACCCGCCAGGTGCTCAATGCTCTGCTATACCTCAAGCCGAGACACTTAAGTCTTCACTTTCCCAGCTGTCACTGTGAACTGAACCATTTTTGAAGAGCCTCTTCTCATTTCTCTCTGAGTGCACTCTATGAATCTTTCCAGGTGGGATTAAAAATTCTGCAAGGATCTCTCTATAGGGTAAGGAATATGGTCTGCATAAGAACTGGCACAAATATTCCTCATTTGAAGTTGATATAAGCATGAACAAGAGCCCAGTGTTTGCAGCTGTCTCTGCAAGTGGGTCTACATTTATTGGAAGTACGTGATAGGAATGCCTGGTAGTAGGGAGAAAGGGGCACGATGGAGGACGAGAAAGTGACCAAACGCAAGGAAAAAAAATCTCTTACCAGGTTCTTGTTGTATTTGGCGGTTGTTTTTAAACCAAGTTATCTGAGGCTCTGGGACGCCGTTAGCATGACAGTCCAGAGTGGTGGAGCTGCTGATAGCCACTGTGTGATCACTGAGGTTGCTCAGGAGGTATGGTGCTTCCTGATCTAGTGAAGAAAGAAAGAGAGTGGGGATTACTTGTCTGCTTTATTCTTTTATTGTACATGCATATCAATGTTATAAATCTATAGAGAAACAGCAAAATCCAACTGTAAGATTTCATTGGCATTCTGTTCCCCAACTTTCTCTTCTATGGTTAACTTCCTACTTCCTCTTTAATGAGATGCTATAATAAAATTGAAATTCATCAGAACACAGTGAAATCAAGGACTAGATTCTGTATAATTTTTTTTGTTGTTTGTTTGAGACAGTTTCACCCTGGGTAGAGTGCCATGGCATCATAGCTCACAGCAACCTTAAACTCTTGGGCTCAAGCGATTCACTTGCCTTAGCCTCCCAAGTAGTTGGTAGTACAGGTGCCCACCACAATACCCAGCTATTTTTTAGAGACAGAGTCTCATTCCTGCTCATGCCGGTCTTGAACTTGCGAGCTCAAACAATCCATCTGTCTGGGCCTCCCAGAGGGCTGGGATTCAGGCGTGAGCCACCGTGCCTGGCTAGATTCTATATTTTTAGATTTCCATACAAAGGTTTTTATGCCTGGCCAATGAGTTTCCTTCTTCTTCTTCTTCTTTTTTTTTTTTTTTTTGAGAGAAGTTTTTCTAAGACCCAAGGATTTTGAGTAATAGTTTAGGAGCTATAAATTAAAACCATGATTTTGTATACAGACTTGTAATGAATTTTTACATTAATATATGGCATTGTAGTGATATACATAATCTTGTATGTATTTTCATTGACGATGTGTTTGCGAGGGTATGTTTATGTCATTCAGCTGTCGGTAACCTAAGTACTAAGGCAGCAGACCAAACAGGAGAATTTCTTGAACTTGGAAAGCTTTATTGATTGTGTGCTTCCTCCATTCCCTTCCCAAATGCAAGCGACCAAAGATGGATTCAAGAGGCAGAGGCACAGATTTGTAGTTTTTGCACTATATAATAGCACAAATATTGTATTTTATATTATTTTCTCTTAAAACATACAAATATGATACAATACAATTTACTTTAATAAAATGCCAACCAATATAGTACAACAAAATGAATTTCATACATTAAGATGCAATACATTACAACATTAAAATCCCACATAGGAACAGCAGTACCCCCAAGGCCTCCAATGAGTACAGTGTCTCTGTTAATGAAGTAGTCAGTCCTGCTGGCATGAATACATTCTAGATAGGTGGGTACTGGATTGGTAGATCAATACAAAAGAATAAAAACAACTCCTAATGTCCTTCCCACCCTCCCTTTTCCTTCTTTTTGCAAATCCTGGAACAGAAATCAAAAGAGTTTTGGCGTAACTTACACATTCTGCATCACTGGTTTCAATTATACAGTATGAGCTTTCTCTGACCATTTCTGATTTCCTCATCTTAGTGAACTAAAACTGTGAGGGCAGCTTAGGAGTGATTGCAATGCTACAGAAGATGGCACATTGCAATGGCTTTGATTCCACATCCCTGCAGGATTCTGCTGAGTCCCAAAACCTTTCTCTATTGATTCCTGCAGGGAAACTCTCAGGGTTAGCAATCGTTAAAGCAATTTAGAAACCCCAGGTTAGAAAGTATATTATCATATAAGTTTTATAGCATCTTGAAGTAGTGTAACATGGTAGGGTTACTATCTGTTAGGAGAAACGGATTCCTTAATAAATTTTGATTTCCATAACTTATCATTAGTCTTCTCCTTTTACCAAAAATGAAATCCGAAGGCAAAAAAGCATCGAAGGAAGTGCTCTGATTTATAAAAACTTCAGACATAGTGTGAAATGATAGTAATGACCCTTTTGCCTCTTCCAACCATGTCTTTCCTATCTTATCTTGGCCCCATAAGCAGAACCATTGCAATATTTATTTTTGTATTCTGTGCAATCTGTCAATCAGCTTTTCCCAATTGAAAATGCAATCCTGTATAAAAATTTAAATGTATGATAACTTGTATATGCTTGCTCATTATAATTTTGACATTTTTACATAGTTAAAGACTTCAAACATATCAGTGAAACATGACAAGATAATAAAGAATATTATCATATTACAATTTATCTTTTACAATGGCAAGCCAACTTTGAAATATCTCATTTAAAACCCAGTTCACTGAGTTATACTTTTAATAGTTTCCTCTAGCACATTTACTATTTCTCATGCATTAAATATGATAAAATAATCTATTATTGTCTATAGGTCTTATAATAAGGAAGTCTGAATCTAGGGCCCACTCACATTTCCATAGCCACAAACTATAACATCATCAACATAGACAGGATTTGGACTTCTCCGACATGTGTTTTGGGAAACAATGCTTATATAGAAGAGAACATTTTATTTTAACGTTAATATCATGAAGTAACTCCCAAGGGCCCTATTTGTACTATACAAACTTTAGACAATAGAAGCAGCAAAAAGGCTGCAGAATAAACACAGGACTCTGAATTAAATGCAAGGTTCACATAAACATTGTGAAACATACAGTATTATGAATTTTTCTTTGTACTCGTTTCTGGAAAATGTTTTCCTGTGTTAAAGGGAGTCTCATTTTAGCTAGTTTCTACATGAGCCATTAACCCAGGAATCACATTTTATCAATTCTTACTTTATACATCATAACAATCTATTTTGGCATTTTAGATAAGAAAGGTACGTTGAACCTGTATTTTAAAACCTTTATGTTTAAAAGTTACTTGGTGGAAACAGACCACAGCTTTCCAAAATTTAGCAAATTTAACAAAGTGTAGCTAATCCCTTCAAACTGAGAAAGTCAGAATTAACAGAGTATTTCTGCTGGTTATCAGTAGCCAAAGGTAGCTCATTACCAGGTTCTTTTATTTTTCAGGGTTATGGCCCCCGGGGTCTGCCAGGTCCCATAAATACATAGTTTCTATTTTTCATTTGGAATGGGGACTGAGGAACCAGCCTCAGATCCCCGTTCCATCTCTGCTTTCTAGGCTCTTTGTACTTTTTCTCGGTTATTCTCACCTCACGTCATACCTCAAGGAGTAACAACAAACAACCTACCCAAATAGTTTCTTTTTTAAGTAGAACTCTGGAGAAGGATTAATTACACAGCGAGCAATTACTTGATTGATGGAATTCTTAAAATTATCTCTTAGAAGTACTTAAAATCATCTTCTGTAAATACTAACACCCTCCCTTCACGAAATTTGCAAGTAGGGGAAGGAAATAGTAGGTTCAGCAT
Organism: Perodicticus potto; assembly: GCA_963574655.1. Classification (NCBI taxonomy): domain Eukaryota; kingdom Metazoa; phylum Chordata; class Mammalia; order Primates; family Lorisidae; genus Perodicticus; species Perodicticus potto. The sequence continues at coordinate 14,346 of CAUYRH010115094.1, read as the reverse complement.
GTCCAATTCACCTTTTTTTTTTTGGTTAAGTGATGTCTAAATCATTGTATTTGCTTTTTTAAGCTAGCCAAAACTGAGGCCCCCAAGTTCTGTGGTACTAAGGCATTGTTTCCTGAATGAACACACCAACATATAATGAACAAAGAGGCCAGGTCAAAGAGCCATAGGTAAAATTTCAAGATACAATTGATTATTCTTTCCTTTGGGCTGACAACTTCCAGGTTACTAATTGTTTTTGGAGCATTAGGGGCTCCATAAAACTGGCATTCTGGGGAAATGCTATTGTTTACTCTTTCACACTTGACAAAAGCAATTCCCACGTGAAAGACAAGTTTAGCGTGAGACAGAGTCTGTTACCTAAAGGAGGAAACAGTCTGGTGAGTTCCCAAGCTTGAAAAGTTGTCATATGTCACCTCCTATTGAACTGCTCAGCCACTGTATTTCTCAGCCATGGCTATTTTGGTCATTATAGTTCCCCCCCCCCACCATGGTTCATGTAAGTCACATATAATGATCAATCATAAATTAAAACAACAGAACAAAGCATACTAAATTAGTGAAAAAGTCACTTTTCCCTCAAATGCAGACTTAGAACAAGAGATGACAGTCTCTCTTGATTTAAAAATGGCATGTATTTTAAAATGACTTCAAATTCTGCTTGTGTAAGTTTTGCCATTTACTAATCCTCGTAAAAATCCTGTTAACATTTGCATATGGGAAAGAAGACTTTTTTAATGTACAAGTTTTAAATTTCCATTTAGAAAAATGCATTAAGCCTTTGGTTACAAAATTCTTTATTTCCTTGATAGATTGATTGTGGTACACCTTTGAATGCCAGCATTTTAACATAGTAAAGTTCTTTAAAAGAGTAACCAGGGGACAAAAATACTTAATACTAAGGCGTGATCCACTTTCACTCAGGTGTTGTCAGTCAGAGGCAGTGAGGAGGATGAAATCTTTTGCTGGACTAGTCTACATGGTACTAATTGCATAATTGCTTAGATTGCAGGAGAGGAGGGCAGTGGATTTGATATGGGTGGATCCACTCTCATAATTCACCCTGTTATTAAGTTTTACTATTTCCCAATTACACCAACATCTTACACTCTTGGGGCCCAGATTAGAACATCCAGTTTAAGATTAATGTGCTTAATGCAAAGGAAAAAAAAAGCATTTTCAAATAAATAAGCATGATAACTTGCTATCCAGGTGCTATTTACAAAATCAAGAGCAGATGAAATGGTACAAAATAAAAACCAGGCGGAAGTCCGACAGAGTCTCAAATTCAACTGTACTCATTCTGAGCTGGAAAAGTAACTTATTCATGTCCATCTTTGGCAGAAACCAGCATTTGTTTAAATTATTCAGTTTGTGCAGCTTCAAAACTTAACAATAAAAAGAGGTTGGCATCAAAGTGGAAGGAAAGGATGAGTCCCCAGTTGTTGTGTGTCAGGCAGGAGAAGACAGCAAGAGCAGAAACACAGAGAGTGCAGGGCAGGGGTCCTCCAAATCCAAATGCGCATGGGGGGCCAGAGAGCAGCTCCCTTGGCCCGAATGGGGGCTGGGGGTCTCATTATTACTGCTATCATCTCCGAACTCATTTTGGGAGGAGCATCTCCTCTGAGCCTGAAAGTTAGCAACAGTGACAATAAATCAAGGTGATAGGAGACAACTGTTACTTTTTAATGAGCCCTTTAATGTTTTACATTACTTTGTGTGGTACAATCATTCCTTGTGCTTTTAAATTTGGAGATCCGAGAGAAAACAGCCTTTTTGTTGCAGTGCTCACCTCTAATTGTAACTTCTTTCTTCTGAAGGATTTCTTCCCCTGTGTATACATTCCTGGCTCTGCAGGCATAGGTGCCTGAATCTTCCAGGGAAACATTCTTGATGACAAGATTAAGAGTGATGGAGAACTCCTGAGTGATGGCCATTTTTTGCTTGCTGATACTGTGGTGCATTGTTCTGTTGTTAACTGTTCGCAGTAAAATCCAAGTAATGTCTCTGTACAAGAACTTGTTAACTGTGCAAGACAGTTTCAGGTCCTCCCCTTCTGTGGGCATTTTTTCCAAGGTAACATGAAACCCATTGGGCACATCTATAAAATAAGAATAAAGAACTTCAGTTCATAGAAAAATCAACATCTTATAATGAGATATTCAAAGATCTTAATAATTATTCCTATACACCTTCTTTTAGCGTCAACATTTAAAAAGATGAGTACTTATTAAATCTTTTAGTTGGGGGGTAACTGATCAAACATGAAAGGTAGTAGTTCATTCTATCTTAAGTGAGGTAGGAAATGCAAATTATTTGCACGGGGGAGATGCAAACCATATTCCCATTATTAGGACGGTCCTTTCTCTTTATTTTCCCCCAAATGCTCCTTAAGGTAGAATGTTTTTTCCAACTTGAGATGCTAACTTTGCTTCCCATTCCTTTACCACGTATAGTGTTCCTACTGGTAAATGAATATTTGATGTGGCCAAAATATGAAGTACCATGATAACAATTTGTACCGAAAACCAAAGATGTATTTAAGGTCAAACTTATCCAAAATAGCTTGCAAAAAACTAAGACGAGGAGTCCTAGGTACGTGCCAATCAACACCACTTTAGTCCTAAACTTTCGTATTGAAAAGCAGTGGTTACTCGCTATCCTCCAATCCCCCGGATTACTTGCCCTGGTCTTTGCTGGCACAGTGGGCTAGAAAAGAAGTCGCTGACTTGCTCAGGACCCCTTTAATGGTGACAGTTTTGCTCAGACATAAAGAAGCAGGGATTCCTTCTGAAAATGCAGATGACTAATCTGCAAGATTAGCCAGATTACAAAGTGGATGTGACGGGGGATGGGAAGAGAATAATTTAAAAACCCAAATTTATTGTCTAAAACATTGTGAACATGTTCTGGAGGTGACTATGTTATCACAATTCATTTTTTCTAATGTCAATTCCCAGCTAACCTTCAACTCCATCTCTCTCAAGTCCCTCGCAATACCCCATGAGGCCTCCCCCTGAGGAGGAGGAATCATCATTTAACTTTTGGGCTGAGAGTTCCCTAGTGCCATTTTGGACTGTTTCACCAGAGAATTTTTAAAAACTCACTGGTTACTGGCTCTGAGCTGACCTGCTCTCACACTCTCCGATTGCCTAATACGAGCAGTGTATCTGTATTTGAGCAAAGAATTTGGGCCAACATTTTACAAAGTGCTTTGAAGATGAAAAGCATTATGTTATGCTATTATTATTATTATCTTTTGCACACAAAGCTATAAAGAAACCTTTAAACCTTAAGGAGACAATAGTCCAAAATTAGATATCATATCAACTCTTTCCTAAATCTCACTTTGCTTGTTTTTCTGATTTTTCTGGGCTTTGGCTTTATTATAAAGTGTCACGTCTGAAGAAATGCCAAAGTATTCATTTGAAACCTGGGAACGGGGGTGCAACAGTAGCTTATGAAGCTGTCAATGGTTGAAGAGAGAGGATACCAGTGGAGGTTTTCCTCCTTTTAAAGTGAAAATCTAAGAATGTGCCAGCAGATGAAGGAGCAGCTGACAGTCATTTTTAACTTAACAATAAGGTGTCAGAAATAGCCACTCTAATTAGCATCTTTTTATATTTGGGACATTTTCCAAGAATGAGGAGAAAAATGGCCATCAACTTTTACACAGATACTAGAGCAGAGGTTTTATGCACTGGTTGCAATCAAATCAGTTCTTAAAAACCCACAGACTTTCCATTTACGAGGTCTCATCCTGGTCGTTAGAAGCCAAGTGAGCCCAAGTAACACCATTGAGATCATGTAGAGAGTTTCTATTTACTTTAGTGATTTGAAACTTCCTGTGGAAATAGCTCACAGGTTTCCTGATGGAAGATTTTGTTTATCTTTGCCAAGCACCACCAGGAATCTCAAAATAAAATGCATTTAGTGACATTGGGAAACCAGGGAGATAAGGCAGTGCTGTTCCTGTTTCACCCTCAGTAATTGCTAACACACCCATAGTCATGCTGAGTGCCAGCAAAACAGCAAAAACACACAGAGAGGAAAAGAAAAGTACCAAATTCATTTTGAGGCTCGTTTCTTATATAGTTTCATGGATGGTTATTTATATGGTTACTGGGAGGTGGTTACTGAGGCTAATTTGGTTTATGTTATCAGCTAGCCTCTTGGAAATGATTATTTCTCAGTATAACCTCTTTGATATTCTCTTGTGATCCATGGAAGATGATAAATAAAGTATCCTCAACTGTTTAATGAACCCAGGGGGATTTTCGCCTTAATTCATGTTGATTTCTTTTTTCTCAGTCTGAGTACAAAAACAGACCTAAGAAAGAGTTGCCTTCTAACCCTTAAAATGAAAACAAGACATCTTCCCACACTTAAGAATCTGTTGCAGATTCAGCACAGTCATCGCCACCATCAAATAATAGTCATCCATCTAACACACATCACATCCGTGGCATCTTATGAGGTGTCGAGGAGAAGAATCAACCCGGGCTTAGAAGAGAACTTCAACTTAGGGTTAGGTGAAAGAGTAATTAATCTATTTATAAAGGTGTACAGGAGTAAATATTTTGACTTGATTGAATCAGATATGTGGATTCAGTTCATGAAAGAAACAGGCATAGAAATTCATAGGAACGAAAGGGATCATTTGTCAGGTGGAAACAAAGAAGGCTTTACTCCCACTAAAGAATAGAAATAACATTCTCCAAAAAGAAAGTAAGTAGTTACTAGGAAGATCTACTTGTGTCAAAGAGATGCTTATATACATGTAAATGAGTGCCAAAGTTTCAAGTGAACTAGTTTTCATCAATTTGGAAGGCAAACTGTAAATTACTGTATGTTTAAGGAAGTGACAACATGACTGAAATCAGATTCAATAACGATCCACATGTAGGTCTTTAGAGCGGTCAGATTTTAGGCAGGTACCTTGTAAAGCATTGCCCCCATTGAATCAAGTAGAAACCCTGGACAGATGGACATTCATATTTTCAGAGAACAGACATGTAAGGCACATCATTCCTAAAAGGATTTAGTCTCATCTCTCGTGGGAACAAATCTCACTAGCAAAGATTCAAGGAAGAAAAACAGAAGAGTTAAAAATAAATAATACATGTAAGCAAGTTAATCTAGTCTCAATAATCAAATGTAGAACTTTTCAGATGTAGAAAAGAATTCAGAAAAAGTATATTCCAGGTGATGAGGGTTTGGTTGGTTGAACTTGTGTTCAGTTTTAAAATTAAAGCTCTTGAAGTTTTAAAGGCAAACTATGGTAGCTTCAAGCAGCTATGTTTGGAGTGAATTGTCATCGTTCTTTTCTCTGGATAGACCTAGAGGTCTAGAATGGGTTTCAATCCCTCTGTAGTTATAAATTGTATAATGTAATGAGAGGTGGCAGGGAATTTCTGCCTGAATCCAGCAGGCCATCGACTTTGGCAGCGGGGCCTTTTCAGCAATAATACCATACAAGAATATGATGCAGCAGTGAAAACTTCAGTGGGACAGCCCAGAGGTTGGCGCTGTGATTAATGCCAGGCAATCAATTAACGTTTCCTGGGAACTCTGAACAATAAGGCAGCGAGCATGACACTCCCTTAAGCTCTTAGCACGTCCTCTTCTGGCACTGCCCGCAGACCCAGGCAGGCAGGGTCTCCGTCCTGGGCCTTCAGATGGCTCTGTTCTGTTTAGATGGCTTCTCACAATGTGAAGAGTCTGTGGGGCCACATGGACACGCCTACTCAGAGCCTCCACTCCTACATCTTGCTCGGGGGGTCCCTGAGATTCCCGTATTCTCTACAAAGATGATCTGACACCTGCTTCCAGGTCGGCTCAGTCCCCTTCCCTCTGTCTGGCTTCCTGAGATCAGACTGCTCTGGTGTCTACGCTTCCAGGTCCCTCCCGAAGTGGCCATGGGACTGCCCCATGGGCAGAGTTTGGATGTGTGGGACAGGGAGACCACCCACGTGGTGCTCGGCCCTTCGTAGGTGTGACAGAGTGAAGTAGGGCAGGAGGAGACGGGTGAGCCAGGCTTCTCTGTTGCCAGGTGTTTCTGCAGTTGGCTCGGGAACTCTGAGTTTTCCCAGAGTTCTAAATTTATCCTAGCCTTTCAAGTCATCATGAAAGTATATTTGTCCATAGGAGGTGGAAATGTATATAAACAGCTTGTTTACTTGATTTAGAACTTGTCAGTAGTTAGATTTGTGATTCGTGGGCCTCCACTGGCACTCTTGCCTTGGCTCTGAAAATGTTGGGGCAAGCTTTCTTTACTTATCCAGATTACACCCCTCTCCCCACAGCCCTACTCCCTCAAATCCTGCTTTCTTCCTTAGAGCTGCACGTCCAATATGGTACCCACGAGCCACGTGTGGCTTCTGAGCACTTGAAACGTGGCTAGTGTGACCGAGAAAGTCAAGTTTATTCATTTATTTTATTTAAATTTTAAAACTGAAGCAATGGTGTTCTAATTTTTTAAATGTTGACTCCATGTTGAAATTATTATATTTTAGATATATTGGGTTAAATACAATGAATTTTACTTTTTAAAAATGTGGTTCAATTACATAGGTGGCTTATATTACATCTCTGTCGAACATTGATGGCTTTAGAGAGTTGGTTCTTCATTACATTGCTTCTGTGCATATTTTCATACTGGGATATGTATAATTTATCATTTCTTCTTTGTATTCTGAGTGTTGGAACTATCTTCCTAGAAAGACAAGGCTTCACTGAAGCCCCGAGATGGACTGTACTGTTTAATGGTGCCCCTTACACTGTTACAGAGTTGAATGTTCAGAACAGAACAGGAATTGCTATCTTTTGCTTCCAACCAAATATAAAGAACAATGCAAACTTTTTATTTAATTAGTCCAAATCATCTGAGATTTATTAGAGAACCAATCTGTGTGAAATCTCTGACTTCTCTAAATAAAGGCCTTTTCCTGCTTGGAATGGACACAAAGATGACTTCCCTTCTACTTCTCAAACCTGAGAGGGAGACAAGGACTGATTTCGTCTAGAGAGGCTCTGCTGTTACGTCTTAACCTCTCCAAATCCCATTTCCTCATCTGGAAAATGTGGGCGTTATAATACCGAATAGTCTAGAGTTTCTTCCAGCTCTGACATTATATGAGAATAATCTACTCAAGGATATCCCCCACAGCACAGCTTTTCTAGGGCTTAGCTAACTTGCTTGAGGCTCCTGTGATCTGAGAACCCATATGTCTTGTAGAATTGGACCTGCCTATTTCTTTGTGAAGACCTCTTGGCAATTTCTGCAGCCTGCCCTATGCAGTGTGGTTTCTAGAGTTGGCAAACTGCCCCCATTTCCTCATAAATTGGGGAGTGTGGAGCCAGGCAATTGTTTTTATACTTTGAGCTACTTACTTCCTTCCTGTACCCATGGAGTGCCATTTGTGTACCTTAGAGGTTTTAAGATTCACAGAGACCATCATATTTAAGACTGAAATTTCTTAAATGCTATCCAAAAAATAGTTCGCTTATTTCTGTTAGCAAAGCTCACTTTGAGATTTCTATAGTGGAGCTTCATTCCCCCCAAAAGTCTGTATTAGCTAAGTTGTGAAAAAATTAGCTTCTTAGTTTAAAAAATACCATGTCATCCTACGTATCATAATTGGTTTCTCTGATTATTATTGAACAACTGGTCGATGCCAGACCCTATGCTGGGACTGAAGGGAGTTAAACAATGAGCATACAAGATCCCAAATTCACAATCCAGTCCGGGAGAAAGGCACACACAGATAACTCTAAAAGAGAATTCAGGGAAATAACACTTTGGGAAATGCAATGCTGTAGAATTCTATTCCTGAGAGCAAAGGATGAAAGTACTCAAAGTTTGACAATTCTATGGATTTTTTTTTTTTAAATCACTCAAGCTATAGTTGTAAGAAAAGCAAACAAGATTAAAGGGAGACTGAGGACACCCTGGGTATAGAATGTGTGACATACCTGTGATATAAAAGCTCATGTTTCTTCCCACAGTTCCTACTTTGTTGGAAGCCATGCAACTGTAGATTCCAGAAATTCTGGAGTCAGCCACAACCAAGGTGCTAGCCGTCTGCAAAAGAAAAGGAACTTTTAGCTAAGCAATAAGTCAAAGACCGATTTGAACATCCCTAAGCTACTTTGGAGGGTTGAAATGATTCACCTATCCCATTCATTCAGCATGGGCAGTATTGCATGGGTGGTGGTTACCAGAAAGCTCTCCGCTTGCGGAGCCCCAGCAAGAATGGAAAAATAACAGGAAAGCAGGTCCTCAGGAGACCGGAGCCTATGACATCCGACTCGTATGAGGGTTTCAGTCTTATTTATCTCGTGCTGCTGGTGTAACAATTACAGACCTGAAGCCGAGATGTGGGACTGCACGTCCTACCCTACGAGGTGGTCAGTTTCACGTCAATGAGAGGAACAGGTGAGGCTGAGCCCTTCTCTTTTGTTTGGGTGACCTGAGAGCATGGATGCCATTTGGTAAGAGGAGGTCTTCTCTGCTGTTTGGTTCCATAACAGTCATAATAAGTGAGCAAGGACAGAAGAGAAAGTCTGGGTGAACCATTTTTTTTAATGTGTTCAAATAATGTGGCATGCAGCCTTTAATGGTCCTGAAGGAGACCATGTATGTGTTTGTAGATTACTTAATTTCTCAATTCTGTCAGTTCCTCAGCAGAAGATGAAGACGTAAGTTATGAATTAACACAATAGTGTTTCACTAGATTTTAGTGCTGCTATTTGACAACTTAGTGCCAAAGAAACCAGCAGTCCAGTTTGCATGAACTTGAAAGCACTTTTCAAACTGTGATGTCTGAAGAGTAGTGAAACAAAGTAATGAAACAAAAATGTAGGCAGCTAAAAGACTTGCTGCATCATCATCTTTTTTTTTTCTTTGAGACAGAGTTTCACTCTGTCACCCTTGGTAGAGTGCTATGGCGTCACACCTCACAGCAACCTCAAACTCCTAGGCTCAAGCAGTCCTCAGTCTCCTGAGCAGCTGGGATTACAAGCACCACCACCAAACCTGACTAGTTTTTTCATTTTTAGTAGACAGGTGGTCTTGCTTGGGGTGGTCTGAACTCCTGAGCTCAAGCAATCTACCACTCAGCCTTCAAGAATGCTAGGATTACAGGCATGAGCACCTGACCCATTGTCCTCTTTTAAAGAAAAAAATTAGCAATATGAAACAAATTGTTGAATGTTCTTTTTTCTTTCGTTTTTTGAGATGGAGACTCTCTGTTGCTTCGCCTATAGTGCAGTGGCATCATCATAGCTCACTGAAATTTCAAATTCCTGGGCTCAGGTGATCCTCTTGCCTCAGCCTCCCTGAGTGCTAAGTATGGAGCATTCTTAAACTTAACCCAATCTTGCATAAAGTGTAATGCATACTCTATATGAAAAAAATGAAGCTAGTTTTTCATACCTAAAATTACAAAAAATAGAGTTGATCCAGTTGCTTATAAATCTTATAGCATATTACCTAGGACATGAATAAGTGGTTATGGGCTTTGAAATTGTAGAGGCTATATTTATGCTTCCAGACTAATGGGGTGTCCTAGCTGAAGTATAATGATCAGGTGGCTTACAGGCTGAAATAGTGTATTGGCTGAAATGTGTCAGTGGAACTTCCAAGATGGTAGACCTACTCTACAAATGGGGTGGCCATTAAGAAGAATCTTAACATTTGCTGAGTTTCTGGGTAATATGTTAGGCACTTTACTTGTGTTCTCTTATCTCATATAATTTTAGTCAATAAATTCACTGTTCTAAATTCTCAGTAATTTTCACAGTGTATTGTCAGTATTACACAATGCTTTCTCTGGTTTGTTGGAAGGTTATGCTTAATGACATCCACCCACATATTCTCTATGTACTATTGGAATTATTGATAGTGAAAGTGTCTGCAATATGCGGCATTTTTCATTCTATTTGGCAGACATTTACTGAGTGATTATCAAGGCATTACCCAGATGTTGTAAGGGAGAAAGAGATGAATATGACACAATCCCTACATTTAATAACCTTTACAGTGATAGAGAATTTCCCTACTTGCAAATCAAATATAAATTATTCTCCACTTGCTAGGAAACACTCATATGAAGGCAAATAACCCATGAGGAATACTATGAAAAGAGAGCTTAGGTATCTCTTTCCTTATTTTGATTATTAATCTTTATAAGAGGTAAGAGGTAAAATTCTGGATAGCCATTTGATTTTAATTATTGTACCCACCATGTAAGAGTCATGAAAGAAAATGGAAATAGAAGAGAAGCTATTAGGTGGCAACATAAAGGACTGTTAGCTGGTGGCAGCTGGAAGGGCAGAAGATTTGAAATGAGACTGACTCCCTGAATGTTGTCTTAGGAAGCCTGAGCTCAGGTGCTTCAAAGCAGTTTGCAACAGGTCAGAAATAAAGAGCTCACATGGCCTTCCCATGCTCAAGCACTGTCTTCGTTCCTTCCTTCTTTCCTTCCTTATTTTGTTTCTCTCTTCCTTTTTTCTTTTTCTCTCTCTGTCCCTTCCTCCCTCCCTTTAATTCTTTTCCCTTTCATGAGACAGAGTCTCACCTTGGCACCCTGGGTAGAGTGCAATGGCATCATAGCTGACAGCAACCTCAAACTCTTGGACTTAAGCAATGCTCCTACCTCAGCCTACCAAGTAGCTGGGACTACAAGAGTGCACCAGTATGCCCAGGTAGTTTTTCTGTTTTTAGTAGAGACAGGGTCTGGCTCTTGCTCAGGCTGGTCTTGAACTGCTGAGCTCAAGTGATCTACCTGCCTCAACCTCCCGGAGTGCTAGGATTACAGGTGTGAACCACCTCGACTGGCCTAGCACTGTTTATCTTAAGAAGTTACTTCTCGGCGAACCTTACTAAATGCAGAATACAAATGTCTTCATATAATAACTGAGAAAATGCCAGGATGGCTATGTTAATCTTAATCAGTTTGATGAAAATAGTTAAGATTGTATATGAAACCAGCACATTGTACCCCTTGATTGCACTATTGTACACAGCTATGATTTAATAATAAAGACAATAAAATAAAAAAAAATAAAGTAAAAAAAAAAAAAGAAGTTACTTCTCCTTATTTATCCTAAAGGGCCTAAGTAGAAACACAAATAGAGTCATAGATTTAGTAAGTGCAAACCTATTGTTGGCTTGAGAATATTTGAAATCATAGGCAGCAATTACCTGCATTTCTAAGTCATGTTTGGGTTTTTATGAAAACGATTTAGATTTCACTGAATTCAGAGCAACTGAAAACAAAAACTGAGTTTCACAGCAAGGGAAAGTCAATTCAGATATACATATTTGCCATAGTTAGGACCCAGGCAGGTAATTTGGGAATGGCTGTAGCCATTTTTCGGGTCTCTCACAAATAGTAAGATAAGTCAAAATTTTTGTACAATTAGACAATAAAATTTAGGTACCCAGAAGTAAAGTGAATCCAGGCTACATGATAAATGATGGTGATAGAAATGACTTGGACTCTTTCTTCTGTTGCCTGTATGAAACACACACGTTACCCACAAAACCCTTTAGAGAGTCAGTTCTTCATTACATTACCCATAGTCAAGCCTGCCCCAGAACTCACCTCTTCAAAACTTCTATTCAAATAGAAGTAGAAAATGATGCTGATGAGAATTTATATTATGTCTCTGTTTCTGGGTACCTTTATGTGGCCTTTCCTACGCACCAGCATGATCTCATTTAATCCTCCATATAACACTGTGAGAATGTGTATTATCCTATCTTGCAGAGAACGAAACTAAGGTTTATAGAGGTTAAATGATTCACTCAAAGACAAACAGGACCACAGCTCGGCCTAGGCAGAACTTAAGCTGGGTGTGTGTGACTGCTCTTAATAACAGTTGGAGCCAAATTGCTTGTCATCATAAAACTCTTTAAATTGAATATTACAGGTCTATTGGTAAAGTTTTGCCTACTCTTTGAATTATTTTTTTTCTTGAGAATACCTCCTTTCATCAGCAGAGATGGGTCACACAAGCTAAATGCCACTATATACAGAAATGCTAGTTTCCTTTTTTGATAGTGTTTTACATAAGCTGCAATTTGTTTTTCAACTGATAAATGTTGTGTGGTTCAAAAATGCCAATGAGTGAAAAGGTTATAATTAAAGAAGAAATTTTTTTAAAAAAGTAGAGCTTATATTCTGTGATCAACTGTATTAAAAATGATCTCATTTCTAGAGTACTTTTCTTCTCCAGAGGATATATTTTTAAATTAGAAATTACAATTTATTTTCACAAAACCCAAAAGATATTGAATGATTAAAGTTGAATCATTATAGGGTCAGAGGAAGCTCAAGTGTGAGTTGTAAGTCAGTGTATTTGGCTGGACTAGAAAATAACTTCTTATAGGGCAGTAAGTTTCAATGTGTTAGTCTTCTGAGTTAAAGGGACAAATCTGTTCCCCAGTTCTTATAACCAAATACTATGGTTTCAAGGGGAAAAAATAAAAATAGCAATAACAATTGGAGTGCCATATATCAACTGAATTTATAAAAGAGAAAGTGCCAAGAATTACAGTTATAATGTATGCTTGAAATTATAATTATTTATTTAATAAGGTATACTAGAAGAAATTCTCAAGGATAAGTGCCTGTATTTGTTCTATAATTACTTTCATTTTTCACAATTGAAAACAAATTAAAGAGAACTGAGGATGAGAAAAAAAAAACAGATGTGCCAAAATAAAATTAGAATATCAAAGTTCCTTTCAATCAGAAGGGGTAGCAATTCATTCACATCTACTTAAAATTCATGGGGCCCAGTTATATAAGACAAGCACATCAACGGAGGGGAGTGGATTGCCTGAGCAAGAGCAAGACCCTGTCTCTAAAAAATAGCCAGACATTGTGGCAGGCACCTGTTGTCCCAGCTGGTAAAGAGGCTGTGGCAAGAGAATGGCTTTGAGCCCAAGAGTTTGAGGTTGCTGTGAGCTGTGACGCCACAGCATTTTACCAAGGATGATGAAGTGAGAGTCTGTCTCCTCTCCAAAAAAAAAAAAAAAAAAAAATTCTATTCTGTTGTTAGTTTAATATAGTCCAGAGTAATTCTACACACTTTCTTACAGATCTGATTAGTTTTTACTCCCCTTTACTACTTTTACTTTTGGGGTGCTTCCACTTGGCCTACCCAGACTTGGCAGATTTAGATATTAGAAAACTATCCTTCAAGTCCAATCTCTGAGCACCTTTGTATGACCCAGGAATGCTCACAAAACTATCGTTAAATACTGTAAGTTTGGGCTCAGCGTCTGTAGCTCAAGCAGCTAGGGTGCCAGCCACAAACACCAGAGCTGGTGGGTTCGAATCCAGCCTGGCCCGCCAAACAACAATGACAACTATTACCAAAAAAGAAGGCTAAAACCCAGTTATAGCACAAGAAATGGGGAGGGAGGCAAGGAGGGGGAGGATGGGTGGAGAGAGGGTAATTGGTGGGATCACACGGTGCATCTTACAAGGGTTCAAGTGAAAATTACTAAATGTAGAATATAAATGTCTTCATATAGTGATTAAAAGGCCATGAGGGCTATGTTACATAGTTCAATGAAAATATTTCAGATTGTATATGAAGTCAGCACATTGTGCCCCATGATTGCACCAATGTACACAATTATGATTTAATAAAAATAAAAAAAAAAATAGCCGGGTGTTGTGGCGAACGCCTGTAGTCCCAGTTACCTGGGAGGCTAAGGCAAGAGAATCGCACTTAAGCCCAGGAGTTAGAGGTTGCTGTGAGCTGTGATGCCACAGCACTCTACCCAAGGCGATAGCTTGAGACTCTGTCTCAAAATAAAAATAAATAAAATAAATAAATAAATAAATAAATAAATACTATAAGTTTGGAGTTTCTTCATGCTCCTTCCTTCCTTCCTTCCTTCCTTCCTTTTTGCTAAGCATTAGTAACTCATTACTATCATGTCATTTGGGAATAGAATGAATGGGATGATGACAAGTCATACAACTTAATTTCCAACACTAGTTTTTCAAAAATCTATATATGGAACAATGCTTTTAATCTTGGAATGTTTGTAATATAATTTCCTTTTAAGTGTTTCAGGGAGAAATAAAAGTACATGTGTAAAGGTCATGGAAGAATCTAAAAGTAACATAGGTGGCACATTTGAGCCAGTTAATGGGAAAACAGAATGTGAGAATTAGAAAAAGTTGTGGGGTGGAGGGGGACTGAAACACAAGCTGTAATTCTGTGATTAGTATTATTGCTTTCATCATGGATTTGTCTCATGCAGTACACACACTTCTCAATGTACAGTCAAAATGATGTCAAAATTGTGGTATATGTACACTA